>PVLA01010927.1:0-58100 GCA_004027455.1 Hydrochoerus hydrochaeris | reverse complement strand
CAGGCTGGGGTCTCCATTCTGCAGGCTGGGGTCTCCACTCTGCAGGTTGAGGTTCTCTGCTCTACAGCTGCAGAGGACAGGAAGCGACCGAGGGCCCTGGGCTCTGACAGCTGTTCCTCTCACAGGACCCACTACTTGCTCCTGGCATTTATGAAGGTGCCCATCTTGCTCATCTTGGCCGGAGCTGTCCTCTGGTTGAAGGGGTCACAGAGGGTCCCCCAGGAGCAGTGGGGACACCCTACCCATAAGAATTTGAATTCTGAACTTCTGACCAAAGACATGACTCTTTAGAAAGCTAGATGTACAGAGACTTCCCACTCCGGACCCTGTTTCTGGTGGGGACAAGGGCTGTAGAAGAAATGCCCCCATGCCCCAAGGGCACAATGACAGCCTGGACCTCGGGGAGCTGGCTACAAATCCCCCCTGCTCTGCACAGCACGCTGCAGCTCAGAGGCATCATCAGCCCTGCGGCGCCCGAGGCCTGCTCTTACTTCAGGTGGCAGACACCCCACACCACCAGGGGCAGCTCAAGGCCAGGAGCCACGTCCTCTGCTGGGAACACACAGGAGAGCCCAAGAGGGAAGCACGGACGAGAGGCGGAAGGACCAGCTCACCACCCTCCCTGCCCTAATGCCTGAAATAGGACTTTTTTTTTGAAATGGGATTTTAAAAAATCATTTTTCCCGTAATCTAGTCTGGTTGGGTTTTGATGGCTCATGGCCACGAGTGTTGGACTGAGGCATGGTACTCCTGCAGGGGCTGGCTCAGCGGTGAGTTCCTGGTTCTGAGGAGTGAGTTTGGACGTCCCGCCTCCAGAGAGGATGAAACTCAGTCCACATTGCTGGAGCAACGGCCCCCTCTCACTCCCCCTCTTCTCCCCACCCTGCCCTCTTCTCCTTTCTTCCTCCTCTTCTCTCTTCCTTCCTCCCTTCCCCCCTTGGAGCTGACCTGAGCCTTGCTCCTCAGCACAGCTGCTGGGGCTTCTCCTCGAAGACCCCACTGAGCCTTGGGAGCCCCTCCAAGTTGGGGAGGGAATAGGCAATGAGAGTTATCCCAGGGGGATGATGCTGTTTCTTTTACATAATGTTTTTTTTTTTTAAATAATTCAGTAATTTAGAAGCGATGTCTATAATGCCTCTCCAGCAGCAGCAGCGCTCCTGAATGTGTCACTTTGTGCAGTGAGACGGGGCCTTCACTGCCAAGGGAGCTTCTCTTCCTGTGAGGAGAAATGGGCCCACTGAGATGTGACCCCCACAGACAGGCGAGCACAAACCCACATCTGAGCTCACGGCTTTGGCGAGTTCCCTAAGGCCACCCTGCCCTTTGTCATGACAATGATGGGCAGCAAGGGTCCAGTGTCACAGCAGGGGGCCAAGAGAGGGCTCTCCTGTCCCTGGCTTGGCCTCTGGAGCCTGCCTTTCCCACCCAGACTCCGTGATCCCCTCTTGTCCTTCAGCCAAGGAAGTTTTCTCTGTGCCTGAGTTTGGTGCAGGGCTCTGACCCATGATCAGAGAGAGGAAGCCTGGATAAGTCAGTCTGTTGGGGACCAGGGCCCACCACCCACTGGCTGCAGCTGCCTCCCCTGTGACCATTCCCTGGGTCTGGCTTCCTGGAGATCCAGCGATACCTGGATGACAAGGCAGCTCTGTGGGGCACAGCCACTCAGGAGGGTGAGCGGCCCCAGCCTTTCTGGCTGAATAACCAAGGAATCCCCATTCTCTTTGAAAGCGGTAAGCTGGGTTCTACTCCTATGATAGGCAGCTAAGTTAGGTACAAACAGAGAAGGACTGGGCCCTTGGGGAAGTCAGCGTGAAAAACGGACATCAGAGTTGTGACTGGGAACCACTCTGAAAAGACCCAGAGCTTGGGACGGAGATGCAATCACCAGGCCTGCAAAATAAACCACAACCTAAGATCATACTGTCATGGGTCCCAGCTGGTCCAATGAATCCAGATTAGCATTAGGCACGTAGGTGGGCGGCCAGAATATCTGGACCCATATTTCCCTTCCTTTGCAAACCTGCCTTTGTTCCTTCCATGTACCCTTGCTACGTGACTCACTTCCTGTTGGGTCAGTATTAGCTAAGTGGCCATCCAGTACTGGTAATCTGACATGTTGATTGTGGTCTGATTCGTGTTGTATCCACTTGGTGAGTTTGCTGAATAAATTACCCCTGACAAAGGCCTCAAGCGGCCGCCCATTTGGGACCCCTCCTGTCTCTCAGGAGTTTTCTCTTAATAATCTTTCCTACTCTTCCTTTTGCAATGATGAGCACAAACACCAAAATGACACCCAGGATTTGGAGGCAGATGTATTTTATGTCAATGGGCACGGATTGGGATCATTCTGAAAATATCAGGCCCTGACCTCTGGTGGTCTAGGGCTTATATGGGATAAGCAAGCAGAAAGTACAGAGGCAGAAGGGATTGGTTTTATAGTAGGCCTCACAGTGACCAGGTAGTGTTTCTAGGAGGCAGAAGCAACCACAACTGTTACCTGGGCGACTGAGACATTGAAGTAGGCTGGCTGGGGGTGGGGGTGCTATTTTCTGTTACACTTTGTCCCTCAGAATTTATTCTTCACTACTCAGAGAACATGAACTTAACCCATCTGACATCCAGCAGGTCAGGAGTTCTATGTTTCCGATATGGCCTAGAGCTCAGCCGGGAGAAGCCACCGGCCCCCAGCAGGTCTACCCTGAACACCTCCCCTGCCCTGACACACTGATGGGAAGAATCCTGAGTTCCCAGGAGAGCTGATGGGCAAGGGTTGCTAACAGTCTCCTCTTCTGGGAAGAGAGAACATGGAAATCAATGGGAAGGAACTGGGCCTGCATTCTCCATTAGGAGCTGGAGCCGAAGGCCACATGCCTTAAAAAGCTGCAGACTGGAATTTACAGTTAGCAAAGGAAGAGCAGGACAGACAGTAGAACTTGTCTCCCCATGAACTCCTCCCCACAGGCCTGTAGCACGCGCGCACACACACACACGTGGCGTAGGATGTGCAAGGGAAAGAGAGCTGGTGATGGTTGGGGGAGTAGCAGCAGCATCAGACAGGAAGGTAACAATAGTGAGGGCCCCCACCAGGCCTAGGACCCAAGGTCTTTTTTTTTTTTTTTTCAGTGCTGGAGATTGAGCACAGGACCTCAAACCTGGTAGAACAGCACAGCACTCTACCATGGAGCTACACTCCCAGCCCCTTTTATTATATTTCAAGACAGGGTCTTGCTAAGTTGCCCAGACTGACTCCCAACTCACCATCCTCCTGCCTCAGCCTCCTGAATAGCTGGGATTACAGGTGTGTGCCACCATGCCCAGTTCTTCTTCTTTTAGTAAAAAGAATTAATAAACGTGGTGACTAATATCTGTAGTCTTGGCACTCTGACAAACTGAGGCAGGAGGATCACAAGTTCAAGCTCAACTCAGGCAATTTTGCAACTTTATGAGTCCCCATCCCAACATTTCAAAAAAGTAACTGGGGATTTAACTCAGTGAAAAGGCCCTGGATTCAGTCCCCGGTACTGAAAAACAGAAGCAGAAACATAAGCACTTAGCACAAAGCGTGCTGCGTTAGTAAAACTCTGTACAGTGCAGCACTGTTGGGTTCTAATGCACCTTGCAGCAAAGCAGAGCTCTAGAACTTTCCATCTTATGTGGCTTGTGCTCCAAACTCAGTAAACACAAATCTCGTCCCACTTGACAGCGCCTGGCTGCCACCACCTCACCCTTTGCTTCTATGAGCTGGACTAGTACTTGTACTGTGTCATCTAAGTAGAATCACGCAGCACCTGTCCTGTGCCTGGGTTCTCTTCCTTGGATGACGTCCTCCGGGTTCACCCATCCTGCAGCTGATGACAGTGTTTCTTCCCGCTATATGGCTCTCGCACTTTATTCACACACTGATGGACGCTTACCTGTTCGTACCCCTTGTTAGTGTGAATCACGTGGCAATAAACATGGAAGTGTAAATATTGCTCTGAGATTCTGCTTTCAGTGCTTTAGAATATACATTCGGAAGTGGGATTTCTGAACTATATGGCAGCTCCATTTTTTACTTTTATTGAATAATTTTATACTGTTTTCCATCATTTTACATTCCTATTTTATACCATTTTACATTCCCACAAACAGTGCACGGGATTCCAATTTCTACACCTCCCCACCAGCATTCCTTATTTTGTTTGTTTGTTTATTTTGTACCGGGGATTGAACTCATGACCTCACGCTTACCAGGTGGGCACTTATGCCACTGAGCTAAATCCCCTATTTTGTTTGTTTTTATGACAGCTCTTCTAACAGATAGGAGGTGGTCTCTCATTATGGTTTTAATTTTTGTTTTCCAGATACTTGGAGATATTGAGCTCCTTGTTTCATCTTTGGAGAGATCTCTCTCCAAGTCCTCTGCCCATGTTTTTTCTGGTTGAGATATAGGAGTTCTCTGTGTATTCCAAATACAATCAATCCCTTATCAGATATATGACTCGCAAATGTTTTAGCTATTTATGGGTTGCCTTTTTCTGTGACAAGTCTTTTTGAGACAAGTTCTCGCGATGCAGTTGAGGCTGGTCTTGAGCTCACTTTGTAGCCCAAGCTTGTCTTGAATTCGAAACAGTCCTCCTGCCTCAGCCTCCCGAGTGTTGGGGTTACTGGCGTGAGCCACCACACCTGGAAATGGGTTGTCTTTTAATGCACCAATCTAAAGTTTTTTTCACAAATTACCATGTGTCTATTTTTCTTTTGTTGCCTCTGATTTTTGCTGTCATGTCCAAGAAATCATTGCCAAATATACAGCTGTGAAGGTTTTGCCTTATGTTTTTCCCAGGAGATTATAATTTTAGGTCTTCCCTGAAGGTCTCTGATCCATTTGAGCTAATCTTTCTGTGGTATCAGGTGAGAGTCTAGCATCATGTGACACACAGTTTTCTCCTTACTGAACTGTACTCACTTCTCATTACTCACAGTTAGGTCATTTTTGATCCACTATATTACCGGGGAGGAAACCCTGTAAGTATTTGGGTTCTGAGCGATGTCGCAGACATAGCTCCTCATTTTGAAAGGTCTGAGCCCCCTGTTCCCCCAGGCTCTGCAGGTCACCCCCTGTAAGCCAGCCTCCCTGTAAGGGAGTGTGACTCAGGCCGGCCACCGCTTCCTTCCTGGTTTCACTATTGACGATTCATTTTGGCTTTTGTTTTGTTTTGTTTTGTTTGGCTGTTGAGGATATCTCGGATACTTGTGGATGCAAGTTCTTTCCAGCTCTCTGTCTCACTGCCCCATGACCGTCTTCTCCCTCCGGGTTCCCGGGCGACACAGAGCAAATGGTCATCACACCCAAACACAACGCGGGGACTAGAGGAAGGGAGTGAGTCATGGCGTCATGGCCCTGGGGATTACACCTGGCCCTCGGCCCTCTCTTCTCCGGGAGTTTCCTTCACTCTCTGCTTCCCAGCTCCCATGAGGCCAGCAGCTTAGTCTGCCTGGTCCTTGCACCAGGATAGCAGCCTCGCCTCAGAATCATGACAGTGGAACCGGTTAACCATGGACTGAAACAGTGAGCCGAGTAAGTCTTTCCTTCTGTACGTCGCCATTCTCAGGCATAGTGAAATAACAGGTATAGCAACTAACGCTCCTTCTTGGCAGCTTCTTTTAGTGTAGCTGTTAGAAAAACTTAAAATTACAGAAGACTATCATTATCCTACTGGGCAGCGCTGGGCTCCACCCCACCTAGGGCCAGCGCGCTCCACCTGTCACACGGCAGGTGAGCCAGGTTCCGGGATCCCGAGGCTGACTCATTGTCCTCCCTGTCAGCCTCCGGCCACTGCGGGATCAGGTGGAAAGGCTTGTCCTGTCTCCGAAACGGGGAAGATACAGGAAGTCGTGACTGCACATATACATACGCTACTTCATGCCAGACACCGAGCTGAGCTGGGCTTGGGCCAAAACACCAGTCTTATACTCCAAGATCTCACACCAGCCCCATTCCAGAGACAAGCATGAGTCATGCACAAGATCCTGCGGAGGTGGCCGTTGAGAGACAATAGCCTTCAAATTCCAGCAAGGCCCTCAAGGCCTTCGAAAGGTGGGGCATATGGGGCCGGGGATATAGCTCAGTGGCATAGCACTTACGCCTGCCTGGCAAGCGCAAGGCCCTGAGTTCAATTCCTGGGACCAATAAATAAATAAAAATAAATGTTAAAAAATGTGGGGCATATCCCTGAGCATGGAACAGTAAGTAGGAGTCCTCTAGGTAGAGGAGGAAGGTGGGTACTTCCAGCCAGAGGGGTACATGCTCACAATAAAAAGACTCAGGAAAATGGGCGAGACTTCTCAAGATAGCGAGAGGAGACATAAGACCATATAAATAGGCTGGGTCTGACAGTTAAGCACATTAAAAGCCGCCAAGAAGACCAAGAATTTCTGAGGATAAAATCAGGGAGGGTGCAGTAGCATTTTCTAGTCTTCCCTCCTTTGGAGGAAAGTCTTACAAGTCCTTTTAGATTCCATAATAAAAAGTTTTTGCAATAAAAACAAAATAAAAGATGTTATGGGCTCACAGAGTATCTGTTCAGGCCCAGCTCATAAGACAACCTGGGCCTCACTGGTCTCAGGACAGACACAGCTGGCCAAGAATGCTGGAAGACGAGGAGATGCCTAGTGGGTCAGGAGGCTGGATTCTGGCCAGGGGTCTGCCCTGACCTTCCCTCCCGGTCCCCTCTCTGGTTTCCGGGTTCCTCTCCCTGTGTCTGCGTGTGTGAATGGTTCCTAATAGACACTGGTTATAAATGTGCAGAACACATGAGCCTGCACGCAGCTGGCACCGGTAGATGTTTGTTACTGGCAAAGAACAGGAGGAGGAGGAGGAGGAAGAGGAAGCTGTGAAGCAGAAACCTTGCTGACCTTGTTTACTTCCCCCTGCCCGGATGAGGACAGGTAGACAGTCAGTCAACAGGTGCTAAATAAGGCAAGGAGGAACCGGTGGAAAGTGAGGGGAGTTAAAACTGCGGACCTGAAGGTGAGCAGGGAGGAAGTTTACAAAGACAAAGAACTGCTGAGGATTTCACTGAGGACTTAGCTCAGTGGCATAAGCGCCTGCCTGGCAAGTGCGAGGTTATGCGTTCAATCCCCAGTACCAAAAAGGAAAAAAAAGACACAGGAACTGTTTCCTAGCCCCAAAGGGACAGTCGTGTCATGAGAGATATTTTCTTTAATAAGCCAATTAACCCTTCAAACCAGTGGTGACACTCCCCCAGCCATTCTGCTCCTAGATTTATACCCAAGGGAGGTGAAGTCCAAGCCCACACGAACACCAGTACCTAAATGTTCAGGGCAGCGTTATTTATAATAGCCGAAAGGGGAAACATCCCCAGCGTCCACCCACGTCTGATGAAAGGGTGCATAAACGCGACACATCCACAGAACGAAATGTTCATCCACGAAGAGGAGTGAGGACCGACAGATCTGAGAGCGCAGGTGAACCCTGAGGGTCCGCTGGGCGGAAGTAGCCAGGTACAGAAGAGGCAGAGGGTGAGCCCAGTGTCCAGAGCAGCAAAATCCTCGGAGACGAGAAGCAGAGCTGAGAGCGGGGCGCTGGGACGGAGTGGGACTGAGCAGAGGGCTTCTCTTTGGAATGATGAAAATGCCCCGACATGAGAGGGATGCTCAGGAAACTCTGCTAAGGGTCGCCAAAGAGCCGCCAAATTATAGACTGCAAGGGGCTGAGTTTTACAGTCTGAATTATATCTTTGTAAAAAATCCCTCCAGACACGCGTGTGCAGCTCAGGAGGAGCGCACTTACCCAGCACACACAGCTCTGGAGTTAATACTCCCCGGCACAAAATACGATAAATAATAAAATAAACCCCAAATCAAAAATGCATGTTGTTTGAATTCATGGTTTATGAATTTTATTAGAAAAACAGCATGGATTATGTTTTCTTTATATTTCTCTCCTTTCTAATTTTTTCTACAATGAGCAGATCTTTTTTATGGTTATTTTAAAAGAAAATAAAAACCAGTAATACGGAATTTCAAACACAATAACTGGAAATTAACAAGGGCTAATATGGGTTATTGTCTTCAGAGTCGTTGTTCAGATTACAAGACACAAGCAGGCACGATCGATCAAACAAGGTGATCACCAACCTCTTCCATAGTTTTCAATATTAAAAATTAGCTTCAGTACCTCCCAGACTGTTAACAAAATAAAGTCGAAGCCATGAGTGTCGCCCATGACCTGGCCTTTGCCTACCAGCCTCATTCCTGGTCTCAAAGAGGAGTGAACGGCCACCGCCCCTTCCCCCCCCCCCCCTCAGCCCACCCACTCTCGCCTACACTCTCCCTGGCGTGGCCTGGCTCACTTACCCTTATCTTGTAAGACTTCATTCTTCATTGGAATCACTGTCAGGGAGCTAGCCTGATACCCACTCACCCTCCATCCACCTCAGTGGGGTACGCGCCACCACCCCTGCTGCTCCCCTGACCCTCAGTGTACAACCTCAATATTGAAACTTGGGGACACCGTGTGACGACATTTTGATGTTTATGTATCAGTCTCCCCAGCTGCTCTCTGCGCTGCTTCTGGGCTATGTCCGTATTTGAAATGTCCCACATGTTTGTTAGAGGAAGGGAGGGAGGGAAGAAAGAGAAGTGATTCAGACAGAGAAGACATTTTTTGGGTCAGGGACGCCACTTGGTGCTTCCAGGGAACTGTCTCGGCGTCCTGAAGGGCAGACTCTGCCCACTCCGGAGTCTGGAGTCACATCCCTAGAACCCAGGGACTGGCTGCAGCCTGGGTTGCAGGGGTATGTTGTGACTCCTGTACAGGGTGACCTAGATTTGGAGGTTGAAGGTCACAATTCAAAGTGTCAAGTTCAAAGGAGTCATGAGAGAAAGGACTGGCAAAACAAAGAACTTGCAGAAGGGAAAGTACAGGTCAGGGGTCCCTGAAAAGAGTCCCAGCAGCAACAGAACAGCACTGGAGTGGCACTGACCACTGCTTGTCACAGCTGAGCAGATGGACACTCAGGTGGCCTTGAATGATGGCTTCAGATCACCTCCAGGCAGAGGTGGGATTTGAGGCTTGTTCTCCTCCACCCCAAATCTGTTACATCGAGCACCTTGGGATGGCTGTCCTTCCCTCTGACATTCTGCCATCAGAGTGGGGAAAACCGAGGAACCCCAAGAGACCGCTGGGCATGAATCGAGGAGACTCAAGGTTAGGAATGAACTGAGTTTGCTTTCTGCACAGTAATGCTGGGCAGTGGGTGAGCAGGGCAGGGGAGAGCGAAACAGGAGTCTTCAGTCCTTCCCCCGTTTCAAGCCCTTTCCCTTCTCAGCTGCATTAACCCGGAAAATAGGGGGCTCCTTCTGCCTTGAGGGATGGGGACGAGCACAGCCCCAAACTAGGGACCCAAAGATTGTGATTCCAGTCATGACCACAAGGTGGAGACACGTGGTGGTCTGATGACTCTGTTTTGGTCTAGGGCAGAGCAAGACTTGCAAACCTTGGCTCTGGTTTGTCTACACTGTGAGTCACAGACTGTAGGCTTCAAAAACAAAGAAGGTAGTCTTCAAGGCACTCTCTAAACCAGGTGTAAGTCAACGCTGGCTCATCTTTCCAACCAGTTCAGGCTAGAAATACCTTCACCTCCCTGTTCCTGTCGAGAATATACTGGTGATTAACCCAATTAACCAACGAAGTGGGTTTTTTTTCAATCTTGTAAATACTTGTCATGTTGGTTCTCTGGTCTGAGAAAGGCACTGCCTTTTGAAGGTGAAAGTGGACTTTGAAACAAGGGCCAGGCTGAGAAAGTGCACCAGCTCTTCACAGATGGCAGCTCCAGTCTGCAGGGGGGAAAAAAATCTACAGATAAAACAGAAGAGCAAAAAATGCTCTTAATAGGTGGATTTGGATAAAGTGCATATGGAAGTTCTTTTACTGTTTGCACAATTTTTCCTGAAGTTTGAAAATGTTTCAAAATACAGTATTTTTCCCCTTAAGCTCTAAGATCCAGGAATCCTGTATCCAACATTTAAGTCCTGTATTCAAGAGCCAGTGGCTCTTCAGAGGAATACAGACCGCCACCTCTTTTCTCTGCTGGGGTGTTCCACTGTATGAAAAACACTTTTCCACTCATCCCCAAGGAAGAAAGAAGTGAAAGAAAAGAAGCAAGGAAAATTTGTTTTAGTAATACATCTCAGTTTGGACTGGCCCTTATAGAAAGCTGATGCCCAGTGGCAAGTGGCTCCCCTGATGGTTGTGCAGGTCCCTGGGCTGGCGCTGTTGGCTACTCCAAGATAGGGTCCAGCGAAGGACCCCGCCAGTGCTCCGTCCTCGCGGGAGTCCAGGCCGCCTCTTCCCATCCGAGGCTGTGGGTCTCTCCAGCCCCCGGCCAGTTCCTTACGCTTCCCACAAACGCGCCCAGAGCCTTTGAAACCACCAGAGCAACAGTCATTTTTACCTTTTCTAATTTGTTTAATTTTAAAATTTATTTTAAAGAAGATACAACAGAATAAAACCAATCAAAACAAACCAGTGTAAGAGATACAGGCCTAAAAACATTACAGCTTAACAATGGTTACCATGATGCCTTTCGATGTCTTCAAAATAGCTGCAGATAACTTAGGACCTAGTAGAAATCAAACAGAACAGAATAGAATAGAGACAATAAAAACAAACCAATGAATTCAGTAAAGGACTTCAAACAAGCCTAGAGTAAATTTAAAATTGCTCCCATTATATGTCTTGCTATCTTTGAAATAGCTGTTCCTGCCATCGGATTTGACATGATCAAACAAACCAAAAGAGAATAAAACCCAACCCAACAAAACAATAGAAATGACATAGGACTTCCAAAACATGACCACAGGGGATCAACAATGGCTGCAACCCTCAGAAGGAGGGTTGGGGATGCCACACCGTGTAGTGCTGTCCTCTGAACCTGTGGTCAGACCACTGGCCACTGGCCCTAGACCTGCAGTGTTAGTGAAACAGCAAAGCACCACAGGCATCCAATTGCATTTCACCTCCACAGCTATCATCACAGCCTGTGTTTCTCCGGATAAGCTGGCTGCTTACGGGGAGGAGAGGTGGGGCGGGGGTAGGGGGAGAGGCGGGGCGGGGATGGCGGTGGGGCCACATTACTTCTTGTTTGCCAGGTCCCTGACTTTCCCATCCCTGAAGCAATGAAAGCAGGAGGGAGGCCGAGGGGACAGGCTGATTACAAGGGCTTGCCAAACTACAAAAATGTAACAGTTAAAAAAAAAAAAAAAAGGACTGGTCAGCATTACAGAATATTTTTTCCTTCATAGTAATTTTGTGTGACTGTGTGCGTGTGCCTGTGCGTGTGTGTGCGCGTGTTCAGGAGTGTGTTGAGCAGGGAGGGAGCAGTGCAGAGCTGCCCAGTGGGAGGGTGGTTACCTGCCGGCTCCTATGTCCCGCCTCAAGGCAAGGAGCTAGTGCTAGCAGAGCCCTGTCTTCAGGCCACGGACCGACGTCCTGTGTCAGGACGTGGCATCTTCAGCACCGGTTGCTGTAATGTGAGAACAGCCCTTGCGAGGAGGGCATTTGTGGGGGGCTTTAACTGAAGCTCTGGGGGGTAAAGGCAAAGGGCGCAGGCTGGGTCCACTCTGCGGGCCAGGGCTGTTTCATAGCAGCTACACCTACAGTTGTCATTTAAGTGTCATTGCTGTGGTATCCTTTTATCCTCACCGCAAACGTATGACGTATGAAGAATTACGGAGATACCTCCCTGTTTTGTAAAGGAGAAAACTCAAGGTCAGGGAACCTGTGACTTGTTGTATTTCAATGGATTCATAAGAACAGAAAGGAAATCAGCCATCGTGACACATGCCTGCGATTCCAGCACTCTAGGAGGTTGAGGCAGGCAGATTGCAAGTTTGAACCCAGCTTGACCAGCTTAGTAAGACCTTGTCTCAAAGTAAAAAAATAAAAACAGCAGGAGATCTAGCTCAGTATGAAGGTGCTGGATTCAATCCTCAATACACACACACACACACACACACACACACACACACACACACGTGCAAGCCAGAAAGGAGACATAAGGGTGGCTCCCAAGAAACCAGAGAAAATGCTTTTCGTTTTGCCAAAAAAAATGGAGTGCAGATAGAATGGGACTGATTCATCTGGAGCCCCCAGCCCTATGTAACCCAGCACCATGCCTGGCCCTGCTTTCTTGCATTTGTTTAACTGAGAATCTAAAGTAAACAAACAAACAAACAACCCCCCCGCAAAAAAAAAACCCCAAGTCACAGTGGATGTGCCCGTACTCCCAACTTCTTAGAAGGCTGAGGCAGGAAGATGGCTTGAACCCAAGAGTTTGGGGTCCATCTGGGCAATATAGCAAGACCCTCCATCTTAAAAAAAAGCATGATATGTTCGTAAGGTCTCCACTCTGGGACCGGGGATTTAGCTCAGCGACATAAGCACCTGCCTGGCAAGTACTAGGTCATGAGTTTGATTCCCATTCCCAAGAAACAAAAAACAAAAACGTAAGGTCTCCACTCTCACGAGTGAATGAATACAGGAAGTAAGTAGTTATCGTTGGAGTGGCTGCATTTTGAACCATGTAGTACAGCCTTAATTTTTAATAACATTTAAAATTCACAATCAAGTGAAATATAACTTGCAGAATTTACCGACAAGTCGCCCTGCAGTGACTTCTCTGTCTAGAGGAGTCACCAGGCTGCTACTCTTTATACGCACATATAAGACAAGTGTCACCAGGGTCCTCTGGGGAAGGCCATAGGATCGAATGCTTTAGAAAATCTGATTTTACAAGGCTAACCTTGGTACACAGAGCATCCCAGGAGGGAGTTAGGTGATGTGTGTAGCTTGAGTCAGTACTTCTGAGGCGAGGATGGAAATCCACTCACTCCTTCATGCAGTTAGACCTGTGGAGAATTTGTGGTCCCCACTGAGGCTGTCTGAGGAAGTCACATTAAGAACTCCCAAGGTGCAGTTACCATAACCTGGGATCACACCCCTGTGCCGTGCCTGCACGGGGTTCAGAGGGTCCTAGATTGGGAACAGTGTGTGGCTAGAGATAAAAGCCAGTCTAGACCCTCCTCCCACAGCCATTTCTTCACTTTTGTTGGGAAGCTGTGGTTGTCATCAATGTGTGTGTTTTACAGAAGCTATGTAACAGAACTCTTTAGGAAACCTGGTTGGCAGAAACGCAGACTGAATAAAGAATTAAGATTCATTCCAAATGAGGAGAAAGAGTCCTTAAAGGGACCCCTTACACCTTAAGCCTTATCTGCTACCATGTCCCTCTGTGTTATGTCTTGGAGAGTTCCATGTCTGGGAACAGGACATCTGGAAGGGTTACACAGGTCAGCCTGGAAAGGTGACTGGACTGAATTCACCTCACATCAACCGTATCCTGAGTGAGCCCATTATACGTGGCCTCTGACTAAAACCCTGCCCATGTTACAGGTCTGTGTGAGTCAACTTTCTGACAGTGCAAAGAAAACGCCTAAGATTATCAGCTTTTAAGGCATAAGGGTTTGTTTCAGCTTATGGTTTCAGAGGTTTCAGTCCATGGTCATTGGCGCTGTTGCCTTTGGACCTGTGGCGAGGCAGAATGTCATGATGCAGAGTGTGTGGTAGAGTGAGGTCGCTCATCTTATCATGGATGGAAAGTCAAATGAGAGGGAGAGGAAGGGCTTGGGTCACCATATTCCCACCAAAAGTACCTCCAATGACCTAACTTCCTTCTACCTCACTCCACCTCTTCAAGGTTCTACCATCTCCTAATTGTACCACAGGCTACTGACCAAACCTTTAGCATATGAGTCTCTGAGGGACATTTGAGATTCAAACTACAGCAAGGTCCGTAGCACCTCTGTACTTTTCAGATCCTCCCCGCCAGAAGCCCAGGTCTCACAGCTCAGCTCTGCCTCATGTGAGGAGGCCACCTGGCCATGCGTGCTCGGCTTCACAGTTGCCTGAGGTTCCTCTCCCTGCCATTTCCCACTTTCCTCTCTTCCACAAGCTGTAAGTTGCTTCAGGAGAGGAGTGATTCGTCACTGCCTGTGTTGCTCTATTCTCACACTGTGAGTGTCTGCTCAGCACCTGTTGTATTGGTGCCTGGGGAGGAATAAGCACTTGAATGAAAGCTTCCTGCCTGGACTCTAACACACTGGGGGGGATCCCGGCCAGAGTTTTATCCTTCTAGGCAACATCCCTAACAAAATAGGAAAAAGAGCTGGGTTAGAATACGACAGTGAGTTAGAAGAAATTTCCTGTAGATGGCGTAAGCCCCGACAAACAGTAACTTTAAAATGTCTGGGTTTATTTATTCCATGTGACACAATGGTCCTGGACTGGCTCAATGTTCAGTGATACTAGGAGGAAATAAAGCTTTCTGTCTTTCCCATTCCACCATTCTTCACATGTTGACGCTCATCCTCATGGACGCAGAATGGCAGCGTCTTGCTAGCCATCGTGTTTGTGACCCAGGCAGATGGGGAAGCAAAGATGAAGAAGCAGAAGGTTAAAGAAGCACCCCAGACAAGTGTGTTCCTTTCAAATGAGTTTCCTGGATGCTCCCGGCAACATCTATCGGCCAGCATTACATCCCAGGGCTGTTCCTGGCTGAGAGATGGTTAGGGAGAAGGGGCAGAAGTAAGGATCCAATCAGTCACACATGATATTTGTCACAAGCAGTGCTCAAATGCAAAGATGTGAGTCTCTGTGGACACACCCTTTGTGCAGCATTATTACAGAAATTAAGAATGTCAAGAACTACTCATATATATATGATGTCTGTGATAAATGGCCCCACCTGCCCATGGGATATAGGGTGACTCTAGTCCACTAGCAAGATTGGTAGAGCGGGTTCAGAGGACACCAGAGGCTCTCTTTCTCCTGAGAAGCTGCCGAAATGGAAGGACTGAGTAGAGGAGAAATCACTAGAAACAGGCCCAGCTGGGTGAGCAGCTCTGTGGTGGAGCGCTTTCCTAGTGTACACTTGGTCCTGGGTCACATCCCCACCATGGGGAGGGGGAGGGAGGAGGAGGAGGGGGCCTCACAGAATGTCCTCAGGGCTGAAGAACATTTGGAGAGTGTTCTCAGGGCTCTGAGGACCTTATGCATGGACACAACTCAGACCCAGATCTATGTGGACGATGCCCTGACCCTCTGCAAAAGAGTGGAACTGATCTGGACCTCAGATGAGCTGCAGTTAGTCTGTGTCTCCCTCTGCTCACTTTACCATCAAGCTTGGGGTCACCTCACCTCCCTTATCCTCCTTAGGCCAACCCCACGGTCGTCACCCTAAACCGCTGTTATGGCTTGTGTCTAGATACCCCCACAAAGCCTCATGCATCATAGGTTGGGTTTTTTTCAGAGGTGGCTGGATTCATAGTGACACTGGGATTAGTTCATGGTGCAATGCGGACTCCATGTAGAGTCACTAGGATTAAGGGTAGGATTGAGGATGTCTCTAGGATGAGCGGGACCCGCCCTAAGTAGCCTGGGTAAGATACCAGGGATAGAAAGAGCTGTGCTCATCCCTTGTTGCTTTGCTTCCTTCCGCCTGCCGTGAATTGTTTGTGATACCCCTCTGCCATGCCACCCTGCCTTGGAACCAGCTGATTATGTATTGAAACCTCTACAAACCGGGAGCGAACTAAAAATTTCCTCCTTTAACTTTGGGTGTCAGGTATTTTGTTTCCGCAATGAGAAAAGTAACGAAGGTGCCTGCCCACTCACAGACATGCCACCCTGCCCTGGTGGTTTATATGAAGCAGAAGGTTATCTCCTTTCGGGTCTAAAAGCTAGAAGTCCAAGGTCAAGGTGCTAGTGTCTGGGAGGGCTTTCTCACCATGTCCTCTAGATGGCAGCATGGCAAAAGGCTAAGGTCAGAAAGGAAGGGGATGCCCCCTTCTGTCTGCCTCAAGCCCTTTTATAGGGGATTTGACCCCACAAGAGGGTTCTACCCCGTGGTTTAATTCCCTCTTAAGGCTCATTACTGTCATGTTGGGTGTTAAATCTTAACTTGGGGCCCTGGGGCACAAGCACACACACAGTGCACAGCAGTGCCCATCTGCTCACCTGTGACCGTGTCAGGACCCTGCTCTGTAACCCCTCCTCCAAGGCAAGGAGGCTCAGCCTGTGTCCATGCTTCTCTCCAGCCTGTCTGTCCTCCCAGCTCAATGCTGTCCCTCTGTCCAGGGTACAATATCACCATTACTGCCTCGGTGGCTTCAGGGAAAACAGGGTGAGGTGAACAAGGCTGTACTTCCAACACTTCATGGCCTTTCATTTCCCAGGCTTGAGTAGAGATAATGTGGAGTCAGGACGTGAAGAACCACACTGAGAGTGGCATCTCCTGTGGCTGTCACCAGAGCCCAAGGGAAAGAACAATGAAATCCTCTCAGGGCCTCCTTAGGGGTACAACACACCAGCGTGACCTTGCTTTGCTCCAGGGGTTCATCGCCTCACCACTGAAGACCGCATCTACCCACCAGTCCTTCCTGTGCCCATTTCTGTCCCCACTCCTGTGCTCTGGGTCTGCCACTTTGGCCAGCAGCTGAGATTTTCAAGCTGGGCTGGCTACATTTCCTTGGCTACAGTAGCAGTTATAATTCGTGGTTTGCCACAACACTCACTTACGAACTTATAGGTCTGGGAATTAAGATTCCTAAGGTCAAGGTGCTGGTGTGTTCCTTCTGGAAGCTCTAGAGAATTCCCTCATTCTTCCAGAGGCTGCTGGCTTTCCTTGGCTCCTGACACCTCTCTCCATCTTCAAAGCATCTTCAGTCCTCCCTCTCTCTCTCTCCCTCCTTCCCTTTGAGACAGACAAGAAGCATCTGACTCTCCCCTTTCTATCATGACAGCCAGAGAGGGACATGACTGGGTCAACAACTGTTGCAACTGTCTTCCATTTGCTCCCCCATCATCCCTGGAGGAGGGACCGGGACTCCTGTGTCTGCCAACACCCCTTGGGTTACTTCACACGACTCCAGGCTGCTCTGACAGGTGAGCTCCCCTGTCAGCCACAATGCCCCCCTCCCCTGCTCCTACCACTCCAAAGACTGCTGCCTCTTTGAAGGAAGCAGAGGGGAAATCACCTCCAACATGGCAGAGACTGAGCAGGGACCTGGGCCTATTGCCAACCTCCACAAACCCTAGGGAGCTTGATTAACACAGCTGTTCCGCACATTCTCCAGTTTTTGGTGTCACCGTTTTCCTGGAGATACCACAGCTATCAAACAACTTGCCTGTGTAACCGCTGCGGTGACAGCTACAGCTATCTCCGGTGATCAGGGATCTACCCTGATTGCAGTGGGCTTGAACTTGAACCAAGCAGTAAAATTAAAATTGAATCGTCTATAGGCTTAGATCAGAAGGTTTGAGTTTGGGACCAATCAGCAGGTTTATACATAGATTAATAATGGCTCAAAATTGGACCAATCAGCAGTCTTGGATAGGAGCCAATCACAGGCCTGAAGCTGTGATATAATTAGCACTCTCATTCTACTTCCCTGGTTGGTTTAGGAGGGCTTGCTCTGATTAGTGACCCCTGAGCAGCAGGACAGGTCCTTTTCAAGTAAACACTTGCTCTGGTGGTGGGGATTTTTCAGGTAGTATGGGCTCCGAAGGTCCTGTAATCTACCTGAGATTATCCCGGGTGATGTAGACAGAGCTGTTACTTGAAAAGAGCTATAAACAGTAGGGGCTGTTAGCCTTGAAGAGCTGCCAACACCATCAGCTGATAAAGATCCAAGGTCAACAACGGCACAGGCTTAGCAAGCAGCAGGGTTGACCAAGGGTGGCAGTATTGACTGTGGGCATCTGGCATTGACTGGAGTTGATGGGCAGAAGCAAGACCCAGAGCTATCACACTAAGGGCTGAGCCACTGGAGCTCAAAGCCCGGAGTCACTAGCGCTGCTGAACTTTGCCAGTCCATGATTTCTATCCGCATCAAGCGAAAGAACCCTCAACTCACCGCGATACCTGCTTCCTGCTCTTCTTCCTCACCTTCTGGCTCTTCCTCTTCCTTTGCTTATCACACTGGGCATGGTGACCTTTTACACTCTCCCTTTTACACGCGGCAGGACTTCCCTGAGTTCTCCTGGGTAATTCACACTCAGCACTCAGCCCCCAACATCCACTGTGGCCACACTGTGAAGTACCTCTTGCCTTATACAAATATATTCACGGTTTCCGGGGGTGATGACCTGGGCTTTCCAGAGCTCATTACTTGGTCAACTTTAATAGCACAGGGGGCCCAGACAGCTTGGGTAGCTTGGAACTCTCCCGAGACCCAGCTATTTGCTGAGTCTCTGCCTAAGCTTTCGAAAGAAAAGAACTTGGTGGGCGTGTGGGAAACTGGTGTTTTCCCAGGACAGTGAAGAAAGGCAAGAGCTTTTGAAGGTGGAATGGGGAAGTGACACAGCTGCCTGTGAAGCATTTATCCCCCTGGAAACATCAATAACAAGGGTGGTGTCATGACGAGGTTGAACAAGCAGCTTCTGCACACGTCACCGCCGGAGGCCTTTGTGCAAGGCTGCGGTTTACGCACAGAGCTGCAGGGCCTTTTGTGCAAGGTTGTGGTCTGGGCAGCGTCTTTTGTGATAGTTCTTGTCGTGGGGCAAGTATAAGCGAGGACTTCCTTAAATGCTGAGATCTAATCCCTACTGTGAAGTACTGAGAGGCTATGAGGTCATAGTTAATGGGTTAATGGGTTACCTCGAGAGCATGCCTATCAGCAAGGCTGGTTGGCTCTACCTCTGCTTCGCCTCCCTCTCCTCTGTGATGCCCGCGTGAACTTCAGATTCTGCCAAGAGCCGGTCTGCATCAGCAAATGGGCCTTCACCAGGCGCTGGTTCTCAGCCTTGGACTTCGCAGCCTTCAAAACCATGAGCTGACTAAACCTTTTCCTCCAGATTCCGCAGTCTTTGGTATTCTGTTGTTTGTCTGTTTTTCTGATACAGGGTCTCACTATGTGCTTCTGGCTGGCTTCGTACTCACTGTAGAGCTCAGGCTGGACTTGAATGCTTGGTGATCCTCCAGCCTCAGCCTCCTGAGGGCTGGGATTACAGGCGTGTGCTAGCAACGCAAAAGGGATGAACACAACGATCTCCAGACTCCGTTTCGTTGTAGCTGGACATAAAGAACTCTATGCGGAGTCTGACAACATTCACTCTGCTCTCTCCTGAAAACTACACACACGCACACACACACACGTGCACCCACCCCAGGACAATCAGCACTCAGAGCTAGCACCGTCAAAATTCACCGCTGGGCCGAGGAGGAGACTCAGTGGTACAGCCCTTGCCTAGCGTGTGCCTAGGACCTGGGTTCAAGCCCCAGATCTAGAAGAAATTTACAGTTGCATACAGATTTCCTGCTCCGGATGGAGAAAGTGCTTTTACATGGGGACGCTCACACTTGATAACCTTTCCTGCTTCACTCCATCCTCAGGGCACAGAAGAAATGGGATTCATTACCTACGACTGCCTTCCACCCTGGATGGTCACTCTTCAGGTTCAGTTTGGAAGGTCCTGCTTTTCTTTTTCATGGCTCCAATCAAAGTCTTTAGGAGTTATCTTCCATTAAATGTCTTGGTATATTTCTTGGGAAACAGCAAAAATTAAACCCAGGGCCTTGGTCATGCTAAGTAGGAGTTCTACCACTGTGCTACACCCCTAGCCCTTTTGGTTTTGAGACAGGATCCTTCTCAGGCTGGCCTCGAACTTCCAATCCTCCTGCCTCAACCTCCAGAGCAACTGGGATTATAGCACTCCACGGCACCCAGCCTCCACTTATACCGATCAGACACAAGCGCCACAGAAACATTCTCTCCTGTGTCCGCAACCCCCAAATGGAGGTGGGTGGAGGACCATGTCCATATCCTCCTGAGCTTGAGAATTCATCTGGGGCAGAGCTGTGTCACTTGTGTCCCTGTACCCCCAGGGATCCAGCCTACTGCTTGGCATAAAGAAGGCTGTCCATGGATGCTTGGGAACGAAGGAGGGAAGGAAGGAAAGAAGGAAGGAAGGAAGGAAGGAAGGAAGGAAGGAAGGAAGGAAGGAAGGAAGGAAGGCTGCCCTTGGACTGGCTTACTCCAGTGGACTTCTGTTTGGAAAGACAGAAGACACAGAGGTAAACAAATGAAAGAGAAACCAGAACAACAGCCCTGGCAGGGGAGAGTTAAATTTGGCTGTGTGCTGGGAGCCTGGGTTTTCCTGGAGGTCAGTAACTCACACCAGAAGCACTTTGCCCCTCCCTCCAGCTTACAATCCAGTTTTGGTCACTCCAGGGCCTGCCCTGTGCTAGGGCCAGCTCTGTGTTATATTTGGCTACCGCTTCCCCATTTCCGCCTTTGGGGAAATGGGGCCCAGTGCCCACTGCCCTCTTCTAGGCAGAAGAGCCCGAAGCCTTGCCCAGGCTCACCAGCCAGCATGGGGCCGAGGCCCCGAGAGAGCTGTGCTGCACACCTGGGCCTTGTCATTGACATCTGACTCCTGGCCACGCAGCACAATCTGACTGTAGGAAGTGTGTGTCCCGTGTGACCCTGTGTGTGACGTGCTTGTCTCAGAATATTAGTAAAATGAGGGGAGAAAGTATCCAGGATGGCTCACGCATGTGTGCGCACACACAGGAATAAAATCTAAAGAAGACGCCGATCAGAGCAGGGCTCCTCACCCTTTGGAGACCACTTACCCACTGAAGAATCTTCCAAAGCCACAGGCAGAGAGAATGCCCATTGGCACCATTTGGCTGTGCTCAAAGACAATGCTTTCAGCTCTTATTTACTAAAGACAGAAGGTCAAAGCATTGCTGAGCATTAAAACCACCATGATCTCTGCAGTGGGTAAGAGGGTCACAAAAGTTTTGGGTTTTTTTTGTTTTGTTTTGGTGGTTGGTCTTGTGGTACTGGGGAGTGAACCCAGAGTCTTTACACTGAGGTCCATCCCCAGCTCTTTTCTATTATTTTTGTTTTGTTTTGTTTCATTTGTTGGTTTGTTTTGAGATGGGGTCTTCCTACGTAATGTAGACTGGCCCTGAACTTCTACATAGCCCAGACTGGCCTTGAATCCCACAGTGATCTTCCTGCCTCAGCCTCTGGAATACTAGAATTATAGGCATGCCCTGCCACACCCAGATCTGTTTTCTAATTTTGAGTCAGGGGCTCAGTAAGTCACCAAGTTTCCTAGACTCAAATTTACAGTCCTCCTGCCTCAGCCTTCTAGAATTCTGGGATTACTGCTATGTGCCACCATGCCCAGCAGCAATTATGATTTTAAAGCCATTGTAAGCTCAAGACAACCTAAGTCACTATGTGCTTCAAACTGAAAATCTGCCTGGCAAGAACTCTGCTGAGTTTTCCGCTGAGGGGGGAGTACCTGACCCTCTCTGTTGTAGTCAGGGTTTGCAAGGAGAACAAGACAACACAGGACGCATAATTCATAGTATTATTTTATGACAATCATTCAAGAGTCAAATACAAAAGAAAGAGTGCAGGGAATCTGTCCACACACTAAGACCCAAAGAATCCAGCTAAGGGTCTGGATCCCATGGCAATGTCCTGCATGAGTCCAGCTGAAGACCTAGAGCCCATGACAATGCCTCACCATGAGTCCAACTGGAAGCCTAGCACCCACAACAAAGTCTGTTCCATGCAAGTCTGTTCCATGGATCTGTACTGGGAAGGCCCAAAGGTCAGCGGTGGAAGTTAGAAAGTCTATGCCAGTAGGCCGAGGAATCTGCAGACTCAGGAAGCGATGCTCAAAGCAAAAAAACCCAGAGCTCTCCTGAAATCTGTCCTCCGAGACAACAAAGTCCCGAGCTCCTCTGATGAGAACAGCCGAGCCCGTATCAGGAAGCCAGAGTGACAAGCTTTTCCAGGAGACTGAACAGCACAGCTCTCTGGAGCCAGGAAGCGATGCTCAAAGTAACGACCAGAGATCCCCCAAAATGAACCGCTGCCACTCTCAGCGACAAGGTCCCGAGCTCCTCCGATGCTGATGAGAACGGCCAAGTTCGTACCAGGAAAACAGCTGGATGACCTCCTCCAGGAGAACCCGGCAGCACCGAACATCATTGCTGTTCCCTCTCCAGGTCTGCATTTTACGCTGGACCCTCCACACCCAGCACCACACCGGTCCAGCTCAGCTGGGGGTTAAGTTGGCCCCCAGTTTTCAACCCACCACACTCTCCCACCCAGTGACAATTTGAGGGATGTCCCCAAGCCCTTGCATCTCAAAGCTCCTCTGTGAGCCCGGTGTGGTGCACAACTGTGGTCTCAGCACTTGGGAGGCTGAGGCAGAAGGATCACCACGAGTTCGAGACCAGCCTGGGCTACCTAGTGAGTTAAAGGTCAGCCTGGACTACATAGTGAGACCTTGTCTCGAACAAACGAAAGGCCTCTGTGTGCTCCTCTGGCATCAAAGCCAGGCGCTTCCTTAATATGGGACACAGACTCAGCACGCATCATTTCCATCACATTTTCTTCTCCTTTAAGAAGCTAGTTTACTTCGCTTCTTTTTTCTCTTTAACATTAGATTTTATGGGTACATCTTAGCTATACGTAATGAGCACATTCATCATAGGGAATCTGTACCTGTACGGGTTCCTCATTCTCCTACCTGTCTTCGACCTCTGCACCCCCCGCTGTTTACAAAGATTTGTCTCCGTATTTTCCTTCTTTTCTCATTTTTTCAAAACTCTCTCCTTCCTTTCCCCTCCCTTCTTTTTTGTTCCCCTCCTCATTTGAACATTGTCTTTCTATTTCAAAATACCTTATATTCACTTTCGGTTTCTCCCAAACAGAGAAACAAAGCTGTATACACGCGTGCGTCCGATTTGTTTAAGAAGATAGTTTAAACTTTATTTATTTCTCACGTATTAAACAAAAACCTAAGAGTCCAGAGAAACTCGCCACCAGTTCTGGGATCATGGGCCAACCTCTTCTCCTTTGAGCTTCAGTGTCCTTATCTGTGAGATGATCGTTCATGGTGCCCTGTGACCCTCGGCACAGGGACATCCCTGTCGCTGCTGTCTCTCAGCAATCCTTGCTCAGCAGTCAGGATGTTTCCATGGGGCTGTGATTTACAGAGCTAGCTGCAGGCTCTCTGTGTGAGCCGCGCCACGCACCACTTCTGGGGCTGAGGGGTGGCCCCTTCAAACACACAGCGGGGGCAGGCAGCAGGGCAGAGGGAAGAGGCTGTGATCCCTGCTTCCTGATCGTCCTCCGTCCTCCGTGAAGCTGGCTGGGCTTGGGGCATGGGAGGGACAGCCCGCTGGGAGCCCAGCTGTCTGTCAGTCCCCATGGAGAGTGCAGACTAAGGGGGACAAGAGCTAAGAAGGTGGTTCTCTGGCTTCTTGACCTCACTGTATTCTGGTTCCTCTTTCTGGGGTCTCTGGGAGAAAACCCCGTTGGCATTAGAGTCTTGCTTCTGTGAAGTGAATGCCACTGAGCTGTAGTGAAGCTCTTCCCCAGTGAATGCCTGCAAGAGAGACCCAAGGTTCAGGAGAAGGCAGAGAAGGACCGATCCCCAGCTTAGGATAGAGGTGACCCCCAAAGGAACCTTCATGGTGGGGTGCAGCCTTCCCAATGTCCTGGCCTCTTCCCCCTGCCAGACCTCAGCTCAGCCACCCTGTGCACCCATCTGCTCTTCCCTACCCGGTCAGAGTCCCTGGGGAGCCAGGGGGTCTCTGGGATCCCCCAAGGCTGACCATATCTGCTCTACAAGGAAGAGACTGAGACTTCCAGAAGCTCGAGGCTCCGCAGAGACATCTCTATTCTCCCCGGGAAGGACCATCCTGGCCAAGACTCCAAAGCAGACCCTTTCAAAGGACTCATAAGCTGCTTCTCAGGACCCTGGCCCTGTAGATAGAGCTTGAATGACCCCCAGGGGCTGTGAACACAGGCACCAACTTGTCCCAAGGGGGTTGGCTGAAGGGTAAGACTGTGCCCACCTCCCGAAATCACCAGTCACTGAGTTAGATAAGCAAGCATTGTTGGTTTCAGGTCCATGTGGCCACGTGGACCTAAGAACATGTCATGTGAGGGGGCTCAGACATGTGGCCAGGAGCCACTAAGCATAAACAGACCCTGACAGCTGCTCAGGTGGCCTGGGGGTGAAGCCACACCTCACGCTTCTGCAGACAGCTGGCAGCTCAGGGAGGCACAAGACATTCTGTGACATGGAAATGACATAGGGCAGGGTCTTCTGCACAGTGCTGGGCACTTTTCCCATCAGGCCAGCAATGGTGTCACCCATCCCCTGGCCCCATCCCTCCACGGCCTCACTCATGTATGCAAGGTGGGCCCAATGGGTTCACGGGCTGAGGGTGGAGCTGGGAGGTCCCTGGGGAGCCTCTGTCTGATGTTTACATCTCTCCCCCTTTCTCTGCTTGAACCCCTGCCCACCAGAAGGTGGGTCACACAGGGGCATGAGCCCAGGCTGCAGCCTGTTCCATGATTCTGCTTGAAGATGATTATGTCCAAGAGTTGTCCCACACCAGGTAAAGGACAAAACCCTGACAGGTCAAGCTGATACCAAAGATATGATGGGACCAATACAGGGACAGATCTTCAGCTCTAACCCCGAGTGTGTGGCATACAGTAGGTGCCTCATAAATGCTGTACTTCATTGACCATTGGGCCGTAGTCACTGGCCACCCCCAAGCCCTTCCATCCTCCCCGCCTCCAGCCACAAGGACACCAAGCCCTTTCCAGGATCTCCACTCTGGCGAAACCCACACTGGCCCCTCTTCCGGGGGGCTGTCCTGGAGCCAGCCCCTCCCTTCTCTCCCTGGCCACGCCCACTCCCCCCTAAGCCAGGCTCCCTGCACTCACACTCACCACAGTGCTGTACTCCACCTCCACCTGCCTCGGCAGGGCCGGCTCCTCCTTCAGGGACCACGTGGGCAGCTGCAGGTTCGCGTAGGAAGGCTCACACGGCTCACCAGCCTGCGGTGGGTGGGAGATGTGCGAGGAGCCCCCTCCCCCTCTGTCCCTGTCTCTCCATGGACACCCCCATACTGTGGGTGTCTAGCCCCAACCTTCCCGCAATGCCTCTCCAGGCAACGAGCACGCCCTGGTCAGCCCACCCGGGAAGACCCACCTCCCGCCATGGCCTCCCTTACCTGCCTGGGGTTCCAGCCTGGCCCTGAATGCTCACCACCTAGACACAAATGGAGGAGCGGGGCTGGAGTCCCTGAAGCAGGGCAGGGGTGGGACCCCTATATGCCAGGTGGGGCAGGCAGGAGGTAGCAGAGAAAGGAGGCCCTGGCTTTGCAGAGATGCAGGACTGACAGCACCAAGCCATGTGGAGTTCCCAGGGACATCTGCTCCAACTCCTGCGCCTGGAGTCCGTCTCTCAGACAGCCACCGGCCTGCCACCCCGGAGGAAAGAGGGTCCTGCCTTCCTGTATGCCCTGACCCTTTGAATCTGGAGACCCAGGGGCAGAGAGCAGCCTCTAACTCACACACAGCCTGATGCCTGGGTCTGGGTCCATGGCCAGGGAATCCAGAGTCCATTGCCCTGTGTGTCACAGAAAGGCACTCCCTTCCCGGCAAGAGTCCAAGGGGAGGAGCCCAAAGTTGGAAGACAGAAGTCCACAAATAGCCAGTGTGCTTGCTGAGCTCCTACCAATGGAATAGAACAGCAACTGGGTGCTCTGGGATGGGAACAAACGGGGTCCCCAATAGGGCGTGTGGGTTCCACATCACACCTGGACAGGTGCTTGATGGGAAGTGAGGAAGGCCCAGTGCAGAAGCCTTGATTCAGAGTGGGAAGAAGACAGAGTGAAAAGGCCAGAGAGCAGCTGGTCGCACAGGGAGCTCACTGAGGGGGGAGTAAGGCCTCAGGCGGGAAAACGGCCCGGACGCATGGTCAGGAAATGGGGTGAGGACTCAGAAACCAAGACACAAAGGTTTGGGGTGTCTGAATGGAAATCCTTTCTCCTGTTATTGCGGACCTGTTTGATAAGGTATAGTGCATGCATTTACCTATAGACTCTGTGGTCCGTGATTTCCAGAACATTTAATAGAAGGGGAAATGGTGCAATATAGTAAGTGCAAAATTACTGATTTTAGGGCCAGGGGTTTATCTCAGTGACACAAGAGCCTGCCTGGCAAGTGCAAGATCATGAGTTCAATCCCCGGTCCAAAAAAAAAAAAAAAGGCTGGTGGGAAATTACCAATCTAAAGGAGAACTCATAGTACAAAGCAAATTCTTTAAGAAATCATAAATGCATACATAGGCCAAGAAAAATTTGGAAGGAACATGTCTTCAAGGCCAGCGATTAAGTTTTCTCCGGGAGTGGGATTTTTAGCTACTCTTCACTAAGCTAATTTATTTATTTCCTTCCTTTTGCTTTCTTTTTCAGGTTCCCTCCAGCAATCACATAACCCTTGGGAAAGACAGAAGCTGTTGGTGGAGCCAACACCAGAGCTTTCTGGGTGAAAGGGCAACTATGAGTCCGCTGAGATCACAGAACTGAAGCAGTCCAGTCTGGGAAACCCCATGTGGTGAGCAGCAGACACATGAGGCTCCAGAAAGTGAGAGAAAGGAGGAAATGATACTCGTTCCCTGCATCAGATGCAGACATGCTGGGCCGACTTCTAGCCAGGGCTGAAAGTGAGTGTCCCCTGTTTCCTGTGGCTCACGCCAGCTCCTCCTGCAGCTGGGGATGGGGCAACCCACCTCCATCACCCAGACCTCACTGCAGCCCAACAGCCTCGACAACAGTGAACAGAGATTGTCTGAGGGCCCCCATCTCCTGGGGTCACGCACGGGTGGAAACTTGAGTTTCTTTGTTCCTCTGTTCCTGTGAGTGCACACGTGCCTGTGTGTGTGTGTGTGTGTGTGTGAGTGATACTAGGGGGTTGAGCCCAGGAGTGCTCTAACACTGAGCTCCTTTTTTAATTACTTTTTTTTTTTTTACTTTGAGACAGCCTTGGCTGAATTATCCACTGCAGCGACCCAAGTGGCTCTTGCAGTTGGGTGAGGGACCCAAGAGGGTATGAAAATGAAGAAGAGACAAAAGCTGGGCTCAGAGACAGCCCTTGCTTTCCTGGTGGGAGGAAAGGAACTGCTCAACCACTGTAGCAGGTTTATTTATACACTCAGAAGGGTGAGGTCAATTTCAACCCCCCGCCTGGCAACTTGTTTGCCTGGCTGGCCTGGGCCCCTGCCTTCTTGGTGCTGGAACAGCTTGTTTACATAGCTTGTTCTGGGCCCTCTGTGTTTTCAGGGCCGTCCTTGCTTTAGCCCCACACATGTGATCAGTCTCCAGCTTAAGTGGCTCCCTACAGCTCCCGTGGAGTTCATACTTGCGATCCTCCTGCTTCCGTCTTCCTGAGTGTTGGGGTTATAGGTGTGTGCTGTTACCCCGAGGTCCTGTTTACTAAGCGGCTGTTTACTGAATGCAGGAATGGTGTCAGGGGCCCCACCCATGTCCTCTAACAATCTGAGCACAAAGGAAAGCAGGGTTCCAGGATGCCTGGAGCTTCCTGGGGTCCCACGGTGGCCAGAGGTATTAAAGGGCACATTAAACCAGGCGTAGCACACTTAGCAATTTACGGAAACCCTATCTCAAAATTTTAAAAAGGGCTGGAGATATAGCTCGGACATACAGCTCAGTGCAAAGACCCTGGGTACACTCCCCAGTACCACCAAAAAAAAAAAAAAAAAAAAAGGAAAATAAAATAAAACAGGCTTTCTGGGGGAAAGGGCACCGACGAGTCTGCTGAGATCGCAAGCGGAAGCAGTTCAGGCCAGGAAACCCCGTGTGGTGAGTGGCATCCGTGTGAGGCTCCAGAAGGAGACAGAAAGAAAGTGGACGGGAAGAGGAGGCAGAGACCCAACAGACACCGTGTGTGGGCCTCCGCGGACCACGAATCCTGGCCTTTGGGGAGACACAGACTGCTCGAGGCAGCCAGGGAAGCTGGCAGTGGCCATCTAGTTCCCAAAGGGCCGTGATGCTGAGGTGCCGGTGTTCACCCAGGAGGGACCCCCCCAGACACTCTTAGGAGGGCAAGAGGAAGGAAGGTCTCAGAGGAAAGGAAGGCTGAGGTCAGCACTGGGGTCCAGGCGGGCATTCGAGGTACCAGAGCAGGCCCAGGAGAGGCTGGGGCTGCAGCTCCCACCAGGTGATGTAGGTCACGGAAAGCCATTTGTGGTGGCACATGCCTATCATCCCAGAACTCGGGAGGCTGAGGCAGGAGGATCATGCATTTGAGGCCAATCTAGGCAGCTTAGCAAGAATTTGTCTCAAAATGAAAAAGGAAGAAAAGAAAAGAAAAAGAGAAGTGGAGAAGGGAAGGGAAGGGAGGAAGAAGGGGATGGGGACGGGGAGAGGAGGGGGAGGGGGAGGGGGAGAGGGGGAGGGGAGGGGTGGGGGAAGGATTCTTCCAGGATCCAGAAATGGAGTGAGAAGTGAGCAGGGTCAGACAGCAGGGGGCTTGGCAGCCCTGTAGAAGCTGCATTCTGAGAGTGTGAAAAGCCATGCACCCCAGCCTCAGCAGGAAAGGCCTCCTCCTCCAGGGAGCCACCCCCAAGAACACCAGCTCTGGAGGCCGCCCCTAGCGTCAGCCTCTGTTATGGCCCTGGGTGCTCTCAGTGGCCCCTGTGAGGACCCAGGACCCAGAGTGCTGACAATGAGATGCTGTGGTCAAGGACAAACTACCCTGGGGCAGGGACAGAGGGGCTCACTTACCTTTAACCCGCTTCCGGAATATTCTCCAGGCCAGCAGGGAGAGCCCCACCAACAGAAGCAGCAAAACCCCCAGCAAGATGAGCAACACAGAGAGCCTGGCGGGGAGGTGGGTGAGGTGAGGGGGCGTCAGACTGTCAGCACTTTTGTTTCATCAGTTAATTTAACTAGTTAATTAATTGTGCCTGGGAGTTGGAAGGAGGGCCTGGTCCATGCTAGGCAAATGTTCTATTGCTGAGCAATAGAGCTTCCCTGACTGTCGTTGTTTGTTTTAGTTTTTTTGAGACAGGCTCTCGCTATATAGTTCAGACTGGCCTTGAGCTCACTATGTAACCCAGGCTGGCCTCAAACTCACTGCGATCTTCCTGCCTCAACCTCCCAAGTGCAGGGATTACAGGCATGCACTTGATTGGTTTGTTTGTTTACTGCGCTGCTGGCCACGGTCTCTGCCACTGAAGCCCCAGAAGCTGCAGGCTCCAGCAGAGCTGATCTCTGGCTCCTGTGTGTATCCGCAGGGACATACTTGGAGTCTGAATTTTGCATTCTCTAATATCAATGTCATGACTCTGGGTTGGCAGAAGTGTACAGGTGGGCTTCAGGGTGTGAAGTAAGACCGAGAGGTCCTTGTCCTGGGCTCTGGGAGGGAGCCCCACATACTTGGAGCACATTTGCTGTTCCTGGATCAACCTGACTGCTCCGAGATGACGGATAGGGCTGTCCAGTGGAAGCACCATGTGACATAGGCTCTGACCAGCACGACCTCCAGGGGAGAGTGGGGCTGGAGATAAAGTTGTCACATGACCAGCGATTCAACCAGTCCCACTAGTGTCATGAAACCGCAGTATAAACCTGAACACAGAAGATGAGAAAAGACACAGGGTGGTCCCATGCCTTGATCCCACCTGACTGGGTACAGGAACTCTGGGACCCTCCCAGATCTCGAGCTGCCTGTCTCTTCGCTTGGTGGGTCCTGATCTTCTTCCTTTACGATGAAACTGAAAGGTGCTGTTTTGTAGAGTTTTGAGTCTAATGAATTATTGAACCCGAGGGAGTCAAGGGAACCCCAAAATCTGTAACCTGTTTGTCAGAAATGCAGAAGTGGCCTGGACTTCCCCAAAGCACAGTGGCATCTGTATAAGGAAGTCTCATAGTGGCCAGAGTCTTCCACCTATGGAGCCTGCCCTAACTCTCAGCCATCAGTGCCATGGTCAAATTGCGACGCCTTGGAGCTCAGAAGAGGAACCTGGATGCCAGAAATCATTTACCACTGTGTGCGTTTTTCTAGGGAAAATCTTCAAATGTTGTTAGCCTTTCTGTGGGGTTGGTGACCCCAGTAAAATTCAAGGTTTTGGGGTCACATGACCCCAAGCCAGGCCTATTTCCTGTAGCTATGTGATCAAATAATTGCATAAACTCTGAGCCTTAGTGTATTCATCCGTAAAATGGGAATGGTAACAGTTCAGGGTTTTCATGGGAGTACAGGAGAAAACTCATGGTAGGATATTCCCAGCCCCATTCATTGCTGCTTTCCTTTCATTCCCTCTCTTCCCTCTTCCTGCACCCTCTCTTTCAGCCTGAGGAAGGCTCAGGGTGGCCTCAGAGACCCCAGCTAGGATGCACAGACTGCAGCTTCCAACCTGGGCCTAGAGCAGAGGGCATAGGAAGTCCCATCCAGCAAGGGTATAACTTGTACCCCAATACCCCAGAGCCCTGAGCCCCTCCTGAGAAGAAAATTTCCTTTCCGGGTCACAGAAGGGGCATCCTTACCGGGAGTCCTGGACATCTTGCTGGTTCTCCTGGCTGCTGGAGGTGTGAGTGGCATCCCCAAGGCTGGTAGAAGACGGAGCTGGGACTTCGGTTGTGGTCATTGAGGTCCAGGCTACAGGGACACTTGTAGGTTTCTGTGAAGGTGGTGCTGGGGCAAAAGCACAAATCAGACTCAAAGCTCTCTTCGGTTCTCCTTCTACTGGCCAATGCCATTTGCTTTGATTTCATACCAACTTCTCAGAAAGAGGGTGAGATGGGGAACCCCAGGCCCAAATATTCCCGGGGACTCTTCTGCCCCAAACAGCTCCCATTCCATCCTGCTGGGGCGGCAGGGCGTGCCCAAGAGCCTTGGAGTCTGCTCCTGCTGCCTGCCCTGGTCTCCAGCCAGCCACAGCTGGGTGCTGCCCGGGCTGTTTGTCTAACCGCAAAGCTGGTTTGTCACTTGTCCAGGCTCCCTCTGCATGCAGCACTGTCGCCGCCTGGCCCTCACCTGCCCCTCTGCTCAGCCCCCATGGCCCTCCAAGCACCTTTGTTTTCCTGAGGCTCAGCTCTGCACACTCTGCTTTCGATGACCCCCCGTCACCCGATGACACCTTCCCTCGAGACTGTGCCAAACTGCCAGCTACGTCAGGGTGCTCCTTGTCACCCTAGACCTGTCTCTCCCTGTCCCTGTCCCTCCCTGACCACCTCCCACATTCTCACGTGTATCATGTGTTCTCTGCTCTGACTCCTGCCCCAGTTATTCCCACCTGAGCCTTTTAGGGTCATGCCAGAGCTTGCCGGGGCTTTCCAGGTCATGCCAGGGCTTGCCAGGGTTTGCCAGGTCATGCCAGGGCTTAGGGGACTCACCCGGGAACACAGACACCATAACCTTGAACTCAGGATCGTAACGCCATGATACATCGATCCCACACAGGTAGGAGCCTGCATCCTGCAGGGTGAGGTGCTCCAAGGTCACCGTGAAGCTGAGGTTGGCGGGATTGTCCCTGATGGTCACCCGGCCTCTCCTTCCTACTCTGCTTGAGCCTGCAGTCTCCACAATCTCATCACATGACAGAAATGAGTCTCTGCACCAGTACTTGCTGTTTTCCTTGTAACGCTTCTCATACCGGCATTGCACTCTCAGGGATCCCCCCACGGTGCCGTGCACAGTGCTGGGGCAGCTCAGGAGAAAACAGCCTGGAAAACACAAGCCCCAGTCGGGGCTCTAACAGCTGGGTGGGATCAGGGTACCCTTGGGGGTCAGGTCTTACCACAGAACCCCCCACTCCTGCACCTCACATCAGACCCCCACCAGCCAGGTCAGTTCTCATCACCTTCCCCTTCGGTTCTCCGCCCAGGAGTTAGACACTGTGACCCTTCCTTCGTCCCACCTCTCCTGTCCCTCCCAGTGACCAGGCCTCCCACTTCCAAACTTGCCAGGACCATAAACACTCATCCCTGAGCTCCCACTCTACCAGGAAGGTGACACCAGCCCTGGGCATCTCTGTATATGGAAAGCGGCCACCTGTCCCTCTGGTCCCACCTTGGGATACGAGGCAGGGCAGAAGGAAGGTCAGCAGACCATTGAGATTAGAATACTGCATATTATGGCTTATGTCTAGATGTCCCCCCAAAACCTCAGGCAGGCATAGGGCCTTTTCAGAGGAGGCTGAATCTAGAGTGTGTGATGCTAGGCTTAAAGGTATGCAATTAGGAAATCGGTCCGCTGATAGTTTTGGCATAGGTCTAGCTAGGATTAAGAAAGTTTAGCTAGGGCGGATATACCTAGCTGTATACCTGCATAAGAGACAGGGAGTCTTGAATTCTCCTTTTGTTGCTTTTTTCTGTCTTCCATCACCATGAACAGTCTCCCCTCTGCCATGTGCCACCCTGCCTCGGAGGCAATGGATGGTGGACTGAAACCTCTACACTCTGTGAGCTAAATAAACCTTTCCTCCCTTTAACTTTGGGTATCGGGTATTTTGTCTCAGCAATGCGAGAAGTAACTAAGACACTGTACACTCAGTGAGTGTGAGGATCAAAATGGTCACAGTGCAGGGGACTTGTGACAACAGCCTTAATGGCGCCCTGTCCTGTTTAGTCCACCCGGCTCTGGAGATTAGTTTTCAAGGAAGTTTATTTTTTTTTTATTTCCAAGGCTTATGTCTCCCATTTTCCCAGATTGTTCTCAGAGAGATTCACAAAGCAGATGCTACCACCTAGCAGAAGACACAGCTCCTCCCTCAGCACCCTGGTGACCCCTGTGACCACAAGGGGAGGCTGAGTCCAGGGATGACCTGCATTTCTTACTAACGGCTAAAAAAACCTTTGTTTTGCTGACTTTTTTAGATTCCTAACTCACTTAAAAGTAGGACCACTCGAATGCCCACCCAGTCGTCTCTCCCAAGTTTGCACTTCTGGGTCCCTAAACCCTCAAATCAAGAGAAGAAGAGGGAGTAGGTGGAGAGGAGAAAACCTGAATACACAAACAAAAGGGAACTAAGCAGGGCAATTGTCAAGTCACTATAAGTCTCTGAACTTGAATATAACATGATTTTCTAGGTGAATGCAAAGGACAAATATAGGCCAAGAAGAGATGTGTATGTGGACCAATAACAATATGCATTATAAAATTCTTTCCCTTCAAAAAAAGGGGGGAGGGGGTGTTTGCTTCAGCAACACATATGGAGGTGAAGCAAAACCAACAATTTCACAGGTTACTGCTCTCAAAATCTTCAAAGGAAAATACAATTCAGCTTATTTAAACATTTGCAGAAAATACAGAATTAGAGAAATCTCCATCATTCTTTCGTGAAGTCAGCATAACGTGTTGAGGTGAACCTGGACAAAGCTCTTGATAAAATTCCCTACCTTGCTAGTTCAAAGGAGAATAAAAAAAAACACAACCCAATCTTTATAGATAGGGAAAATGCATCTGACTCTTTGTTGCTGTTGTTTTTTAAGTCCTTGTGGGAAGGAGAATTAAAAATGGCAGAGCACAGACAGGGAGCAAAATACAGCCTCTTCTGGACCTGAAATCCAGAAACCAGGAAAACAGCCACTTGGTGAAGAGAAAATGAAGTTGATCTCTGGGACTCAAGAGGGAGTTTAGGGGAACCTAGAAATTACACAGCACAGTGCAGAGAAAAGAAGGGCACAGTCTGGAAAGACAATGCCCGGCCCTGTCTCTGCTGACACAGGTGACCCTGGAGAGGTCGGCAGCTCCAGGGAGGGACAGCAGGGCAGGCTGCGGCAGCAAGGAGAGCCCACGACTACTGTGAACTGCAAAAATACCACGGGGCCTTATGCTGAAAGCCTCCTTTCCTGAGGCCGGCTGGAGTCGGAGAAGGAATCCAGTGTGGCACGGACCATGTTTTAAGATGGTTTAATCAGGAGCCATTGGAGGAAGGATTAACTGTTTGACACTCAACAAAACAGCCCTAGGGATTGGGTAGGAAACAGCCACAAGAGATAGTTGTGGAGAGGTTGAAGGCCAGACATAGACCTCTGAGAAGTTCAAGCTCAGGCCAAGAAGGTTCACAGGGTCCCACCCCTCTGAGCTGGGAAGCCACATCTACTGTGAGTGGCTTTGGAGTGGGGGTCTGAAAGTGCTGGCGTTAAGTCCAGTGGACTGATTATCCTTCCCCAGCACCCTGCCTTCATCCAGCACAGAGCTCCGCGGTCTGTCTGCCTCACTCATCTACCAGCATGGATGTGGCTCAGCTTGGACAGCTGTCACAGACCGGGGTACAGGGATGGAGGGGCCTCTGGGGCTGGTGGGAGGGGGCTCCCAAACCCGCAGGCCATAAAGCTGGGGAGAAAATGCTGTGTCTTGAGCACACAGAGGGACACAGAAACTGAGAGCTGCTGGGATGACTATGGCCCCGGGGGAAGCTCTATTGATTGGCCAGGTCCAGTAGGAAATGCAGGGCAGGATTCAGTAACGACACATAAAAATGTGAGTTGGAAAGTGAAATAGGTATAAAAGTAACTCACTATCTCTTCCCCATATCTGATGGGTTCTAACACTGCAGATAAGAAAGCAGTCATTCAAAACCAGTAAGAATTATTTTTGGATTTATATCTTTTTTCCTTCTTTTTTTTTTTTAGATTTGGGGTTTCAATTTTTTTTTCTTTATTTGCTGTCTGTTTACCTTTATTTTCTTTTTCTTATATTTTCTGTTACTTTTGTCTGATTATGTTCAATTCCTTTTAGTCGTTAATAGAATCCTTTATCTCATTTTTATCTCTTCCCTCTTCATCTTTCAATGTTTTCTCTTTTATTTTCCTCTTCCTCACTCCTTGCACTTTATGACTAAGCTTTATTGATATTTAGATATTTAGTTGAGTCTATGCTGTTATTCTTAAATTCTTTTCAATTTTTTACTGGTGGTATAGTCGCATTTAGTAAATACTTACTGTATGTCAACCTTTGTCTTGTGTCTATATTATAATCACAGATCTCTTTTCTACCGTTGAGTGATATGGTGTTAGCTTTTACTGGTTTTTATGATATGTCAATATTCAGTTTATCTCTAACTGTATTATTGCTGCTGATTTTGTTGCTATTACCAGAGTAGCATGGTTGGTGCTGTTAACTGGTTTTTTACTGTATGCCAATAGTTTGGTTTTGTGTCATTGTCAATACTGGGGTTCATTTCCAAAGAACTGAGTGCTGTACTAATTATACTGCCATCTCTGCCCTGCAAGTTAACAAAGTGAGGCAGATTTGGGGGCAGAGGTAAAGACCTACGGTTAGCTATCCCCAGGGTGAATCACAGGAAAGCAGACTCTAACCAAGGAGATCACTGTTCTAGCAACAAAGTCTTTCCATGAGAAAACAAGACAACAAAATGCTCCCAGAACTTTCCAACTCCCCTAGAGCTGAACCACTGGGCATCAATAGAGAGGAAATCAAAAGACAAAAATGATGAAAAAAGCAGAATGATAAGGTATTCAGCAAACTGAAAGATTCTGTGAGCTTGCAGAAAACATGAATAAAAAGCTAGCTGAGATAAACAAAATTATACAAAACAGGAATGACCAGTTTAACAAAGAATTAGAGTCCATGAAACAAACCACAAACAAATTCAGGAGACAAAAAAATTTGATTGAAAGTATAGGCACCAGAAGTGACCAGTGTGAGGATAGAGTATCAGAATTAGAAAGTAAGGCTGAGGCAGGAGGCTATATTCAGGGATACATTTAAAATGAGAGGGCATGAAAAATGGACCCAACAATTTCTGCATGATGCAAAGAAGGCTAATCGAAGATTAACTGGAATTACTGAAAAAATGAGAAGGCAGCACAAATAGTATTAAAAGCTTGTTTATAGAAATGATAGCTAGTAACATTCCAAGCATAGGGAAAGGAAATAAGCAAGGCATACAGATCCCCAAATAGCCACCACCAGAAAAGAAATTCTCCCACAACATTTCATACTCAACATCCCAGAAGTCCAACACAAGGACATAATCTTAAAAGCTATCAGAGAACAGAAACAAATCACTTATTAAGATATACCCACTGAAATTACATCAGGGTTCTCAACACAAACCTTAAAGGCCAGGAGAATTTGGACTGAAGTGTTTTAGGCTCTAAAAGAAAACAGCTTCCAACCCAGCCTCATATTTCCTGCAAAACTATCTTTCAAAATTGATGGATAAATAAGATTTTTCCATGACAAAGAACATCTTACAAAATTCATGGCCTGCCAGGAATTTAGCTCAATGGCATAAGGACCTGCCTGGCAAGTGCTGGGTCATGAGTTCAATCTCCAGTACAAAACAAAGAAAAGAAAAGAAAACAAATTCATGGCCATCAAACTAGCAGTGAAGACATTCTCTAGGGTATCCAAAAAGGAGACAATGAAGATCACAATGTAAAAAAAAACAAAAAAAAACAAAAAAACAAAACTAAATGAAATAAATACATCAGGCAGGGTTAACAGTTATGCAGAAGACAGAAAAAAATAGCAACTGGAAAATAATGCAATGACAGGAACAAGTCAATACCTTTCAATAATTATCAGTGTGGATGATCTCAGTTCCCCAATCAAAGGCAGAGATTGGCAGACTACATCAAAAGACAAAAGCCAATGGTATGTTGTATACAAGAAACACATTTCATCAAAAAATAAAAATAAATTCAAAGGACCGAAAACAGTGTCCTGTGCAATAGGAGCCCCAAAGTAAGCAGAAGTAGCTGCTTTATTTTCAGATAAAGTGGATTTGTAGCCAGAACTTATACTAGACAAAGGAGGTCATTACATACTGGTTAAAAGTGCAATTCAACAGGAAGAGATAACAATTTTAAATTTATATATATAATATCTAACAGTGGCACATCTAACTTCATAAAACAGTACTAAATATACTTAAAATAATTATAATAGTGGACCTCGATACTCCACTATCACAAAAAGTCAGATCACCTAGCAAAAATCAACACAAAAATATCAGAACCATGTCTTTGAACAAATGGACTTGAAAGTTATTGATAGAGTATTCTGCCCAACAGCAGCAGAATATACTTTCTGCTTAAAAGCACATACAGTAGTCTCCAAATTAGATCACATACTAGCCCATAAATCACATCTAAGTAAATACAAGAGAATCAGAGCCAAGTGTGGTGGCGCACACTTGTAATACCAGCACTTTGGAGGCTGAGCCAGGAATGTCACTGTGAATTTAAGATCAAAGTGGGCTCCATGGTGAGTTCAGGGTCAGCTGGGATTGCATGGCAAGACCTGATCTCAAAAAGAAAATGAACAAAACCAACAATAAATAAATAAATAAAAGTTATCCCATGTATATTATCGAATGATAATGCGACAAAACTAGAAATCAATAGCAAAACAAACTACAAAATTATGCAAACACATGGAAATTAAACAATGTACTCTTTAATAATCAATGGATTGCAAACACATGGAAATTAAACAATGTACTCTTTAATAATCAATGGGTTGCAAACACATGGAAATTAAACAATGTACTCTTTAATAATCAATGGATTGCAAACACATGGAAATTAAACAATGTACTCTTTAATAATCAATGGGTTGCAGAAGAAATTAAGGAAGAAACTAGATAATTCCTAGAATCAAACAATAATGTCAGTAAAACACACCAGAACCTATGAAACATGGTGAAAGCAGCGCTAAAAGGAAAGTTTATAGCTTTGAATGCCCTAACAGAAGAACAAGGAGCCCAAACAAATTACCTAGTTATGCACTTCAAAGTTCTAGAAAAACAAGAATAATCCAAATCCAGAGCTAGTACAAGGAAGAAAATTATGAAGATCAGGGCATAAATTAATGCAATGGAGATTAAAACACCAGTGCACGGATTCAATGAGTCAATGGCCTTGTTCTTCAAAAGAATAAACAAAATAGACAAACCCTTAGCCAATTTACAAAATGAAAAAAAAGCAAGCAAACAAGCAAGCAAGCAAGCAAGCTGGGTGTGGTGGTGCACACCTGTAATCCCAGCACTTGGGAGGTTAAGCAAGAGGATCCCCATGAGTTTGAGGTCAGGCTGGACTATGTAATGAGTTCAAGGGCAGCCTGAACTGCATAGTGAGACTCTATGCAAAAAAAAAAAAAAAAAAAAAAAAGGTTGGGGGAGACCCAAATCCATGTAATTAGAAATGAAAAGGATAAAATCACAAAGGTTACCACAGAGGTCCAGAAGATTATTAGTAATTACTTTGAAAAACTGTGCGCCAGTGAATTGGATAGATTCTTAGATGCATGAGGTTTGTCAAAGTGAACCAAAAAGATATAAAAACTTTGAATAGTCCAATGACAAAAAAATGAAACTGAGTGATATGTATATATATATATATATATATATATATATATATATATATATATACACACATACCAGGGATCAAACTCATGGCCTTGCACTTGCTAGGCAGACGCTCACCCACTGAGCTAAATCTCCAGCCTTGAACATTACTTTTAAAAAACCTACCAAGCCTAAGGCCTGATGAATTCACCATTGAATTCTACAAGAACTTCAAAGAAAATGTAGTGCCAATATCCTCAAACTCTTTAATGACATCAAAAGGAAAGCCAGTATTCCCAAAGTCATTCCTGGAAGGAAACATCACCCTGATTGAAAAATCAGACAATGGGCAGCCACCCTAGGGCAAGAACCATCAGCGTCTCCTGAAATCCACACCATGTTGGAACTTAGGGCACTTGGAAAACAAGCAGCCAGCTCACCACCCTGGTAAGTGGCTGAGGCTGGGCAAGCCGCGATTGCCCCAGGGCAAGAACCATCAGTGTCTCCTGAGATCCAAGTCATGTTGGAACTTAGGGCACTCAGAAACCAAGCAGCTAGCTTGCAGCCCTGGTAAGCAGCTATGAGCTTACTGGTGCATGGGCTGAGATTCAAACACCCCCCCACACACACACCCTTAACAAGTGGGAGCCAGAGATCTGAGCATCTCTTTTGAGGTTGACTATATGCAATATAGCAAATAAGGGGCATTTCCCTGTACCATCTCTTTGAAGGCAAATATTTTTATCACTGTTTTGCTTTGTTCTGATTAATGGTATTGCTCTATTCAATATTCTGTTTTGATAAGTTCTATAATGTTCTGTATTTCCTTTAATTTTGCTCTACCTGATTGAAAGAACAACTATTGTGAAGAAAAAGAGATATACTATGGTACCTATTACTGTTATCCCAGCAACCTGCTGTGAAGTTCTGTACCAATTTCACTGTACTGTCTCAATTGGCTTTGTTCCATCTTGTTCTGTGGTATTTTACTACTTTAAAAAAAATTATAAAAAAGAAAAATCAGACAACAACTCACCCAAAATGACAACTACAGGCCAATCTCATTAATGAACATACGTGCAAAAATTATCAATAAGATTCTGGCAGACAGAATCCAACAGGTCATCAAAAATATCACACACTGTAATCAAGTAGGCTTCATACTAAGGATGAAAGTGTGATTTAACATATGCAAATCAATAAATATAATACACCATATAGAAGTAAGGACAAAAGCCATATAACCATCTCAATAGATGCACAAAAATCCAACATCCATTCATAATTTTTAAAAAATGGAGACCTCTGGGAAGAGAGTGGAGCAGTAAGCAGCTGAGAAAACCGCTGCTCTGAGACTCATTGTCCAAATGATGGAATATAGCAACGTGAGGAAGACAAGAAGGAAGGAAGTGGGTCCCTTGGACCCAGGAAAAATCTGAAGTTCAAATCAAAGCCCACAGAGAGTGAAAAGAAAAACTTCAAGGAAGAAGAAGGCAGTAGCCAGTGTCACCTTCAGCCTGAGAAGGGACTCACTGCAAGAGGAGCTGTTCGAACCTGGGGACATGCAGTCACCATGATGGTGACCACTGGCAACCCTGGAGGCCTCTGCAGAGAAACACAGCATGGAGGGGAGCAGTGGACATGGAGGACTGCACTAGCTGGCAATGAGGACAGAGGACATAGTTCTGTGGGGAGAGAGTGATTAGCTGAGAGCCACTTTGGAGAGAGGCCAGCTGAGCTCAGAACCCAGAGCTGCTGCTGGCAGGGTCTAGCAGCTCTCAGCTGGAGGCAGACCCATGGAAACTGCTTGGACTGCAGTGAGCCAGATCAGTCTGGTCTCAGGGTAGGTCTGCTGAGATTATCCAGGACTCCACCATAAAACAGCTGCTGGCTTGCTGGGATAGATCAGCATGATTTGGGACTCTGTCTCCACAGGTTGTCTACTAGTGTAACAACCAGAGAGAATCCTGGACATGGATTATTTGTTTTCCTTTTATTTTCTCATTTTTAAAAATTTTTTCTTTTCTCTTTCCCCACTGTTTTCATATGAGTGTGAAAGTGGTTTCTAACTTCTTTGTGGGTGTGGTTCAGTTCTGTTCTTCCTTTTACCACTTCTGTCTCTTTTCCTTCAGTCTTCTGTGCCAGTTACCCCAAATTGGTATGAGCCCCTCTTGTCCTCCAACCTTACTTTTAATCTATTTCTCTCCTTCCAATTCCACATTTTCTCCTTAATTCATTTTAAATCTTAAAGTTTGAGGAGAAAAGCTGACACATTACCGACATATATTGCATACGATTATCTGGTTTGCTTTGCATTTTGTTATACAATCGCAAATCTAGTCCATACAGTTAAAAGAGTTAGCTCGGTTTGTGGTTTTCCAAGCTGTGTTTGATGCTATTGTTACTATAGCCAAAATTGACATAATTGTTTGAAACACAGCTGTTGGTCCTGGTATTCCATGACTGACATTAACTAAGGGTCACAGAAAATACTGTGGCACAGTGCCAAAGAACCAGAGACTGGGCCAAACAAGCCACAACTTCTCATCTCTAACAACCTGAAGAGGTCAGATCTTCCAACAGACGCAAAACCCAAAAACCAGCTACACCTGGAAGATACCTCAGAGAAGAACTCACCACCTAAGAGACCTAAACACTACCAATGAAGCAACCCACCAGAGGCAACTTGAAGCATCACCCCAGGAATTAAACTAAAAAAAAGAGAGAGAAAATAAAATGAAAAGACACTTAAGCAAAATGCAACCCCAGACATACAGTTGACAAAAGGCAAATCCAGGGGCAATGAGGTGGGACAATCTGAAAGTTCCCCACCAGGTCTCTCTGAAGTGGAAACTACAAAGCAGCTGAGTGAGGCTCTGGAAAAAATGAAATCAGAAATAACCTCTCAGATAACTACATACAGAGATTACCAAAATACATACCATGCTTAGCAATGTTAGAGCAGACAGGGACAAACAAAATGACATGCTTAAGAAAACTATGGAATCTCAGCATAGGAAAGAAATTGAATCCACAAAACTACGGAATCTCAGCATAGGAAAGAAATTGAATCCACAGCAGATATCCAGGAGAATAAAAACTGCACTGAAAGTATTTGCAGCAGATTAGGCCAATATGAAGACAGGATTTCAGATATTGAAGACAGGCTTGCAGTTAGCAGCTAAGAAAAGAAAGATTTCTCAAAAAATAGCAAGAGATCATGAGAAATAAATCCAGCAGCTGCTAGATAAGACAAAGAAGAATAACTTAAGATTAATTGGAGACAATGAATAAGCAGGAGAAACCACAAAAAAACGTTAAAAACGTCTTCACAGACATCATGACAGAAAACTTTCCTGGTAGAGTAAAAGAATTTGGCATGCAGATAAAACAAGACATATAGAACTCTATTAGCAATCATAAAAAAATCTATAGCCAGTCATATCATAAAGATTCCAGAAATTCAACACAAGAATAGAATTCTAAAAGCTGTTAGAGAAAAGAAACAGGGCCGTGGATTTAGCTCAGTGGCATAAGCACCTGCCTGGCAAGTGTGAGGTCGTGAGTTTGATCCCTGGTACCTCAAAAAAAAAAAAAAAGAGAGAGAGAGAGAAAAGAAACAAATTGCCTATAAAGGAAAGTCCATCAGAATCACAGCTGACTTCTCAGCACAAACTCTCAAGTCAAGGAGAGACTGAGTGAAGTACTCCAAGTTCTAAATGAAAACAACTTTCAACCCAGATTGATGTACCCTACAAACCTATCTTTCAAAATTGATGGAAAAATAAAATACTTCCATGACAAAGAACATCTGAGGAAATTTATGATCACCAAACCAGCACTCCAAAATGTTCTGAAGAACATTCTAGAAAATAATAGTAAAGACTACAGCTCCATGAATCCCAGCAGAAGGAATTATCCAGGGAAAGCAAACAACTAGAGGGAGGGGGAAAATGAAGGAGATAACAACAGGAAAATAACATGGCAAGGATAATTCAATACATTCCAGTTATAACCATCAATGTTAACAGTCTCAATTCACCAATCAAAAGACATAGACTTGCAGAATGGATCAAGAAACAAGATATAACCATATGCTGCATACAAGAAACACATTTAATTAAAAAAATTCATAGACTGAAAGTCAAAGGATGGAAAACAACACTCTATGTGACAGGAAACTGGAAAAAAATCAGGAGTAACTATTCTATTTGCAGACAAAGTGAATTTCAAGCCAAGACTGATTAACAGAGAAAAAGGTTACTATATCCTCCTAAAGAAAACAATCCAAGAGGAAGAGATAATAATCATAAATATATATGCAGCAAATACCAGTGCACTCAACTATATAAAACAATTACTAATGGGCATGAAAAATTAAATAAGCCCCTTGGGCCGGGGATTTAGCCCAGTGGCACCAGTGCCTGCCTTGAAAGTGCACAGACATGAGTTTGATCCTGGTACCAAAAAAAAAAAAAGCCCTAATACAATTGTATTATGAGACCTCAATACCCCACTGTCACAAAAAGAGAGATCAACTAGACAAAAAAACAATAATGAAATAGTAAATCAAACTTTTGAACAAATGGACTTAGTAGATGTCTTAGTAGTTTGCCACTCTGTGACATCATAAAAGACATTCTTCTCGGCTCCACACAGAACATTCTCCAAAATAGACCATACACTGGCTCGTAGAACATGCTTAAGTAAATGCAAAGGAATTCAAGTTATCCCATGCATACTATCAGACCACAGTGCAATGCAACTGGGAATCCATGCCAAAGGAAACTTCATAAACACACGGAAATTAAATAGCATCCTCCTGAACAACCAATGAGTCACAGATGAAATTAAAGAAGTTAGACAGTTTTTACAGTTGAATGATAACAACAATACAACATACTGAAACTTGTGGGACACAATGAAACCAGTCTTAAGAGGGAAATTTATAGCAGTAAATACCCATATCAGGAGAACAGAGCAAGCACATATAAATAACTTAATGTTGAACTTCAAACTTCTAGAAAAAGAAGAGCAGGCTAAACCAAAAGCTTGTACAAGGGAGGAAATTATAACAATCAGAGCAGAAATTAACACACTAGAGACCAAAAAAAGAAAAAATACAAAAGTCAGCAAAGAGTCAGTTCTTTGAAAGATTAAATAAAATTGACAAACCCTTATCCAGCCTTATCCAAAAAAGGAAATAAAAGACTCACATCCATGCAATTAGGAATGAAAAGGGTGAAATCACAGCAGACCCTGCAGAAATCCAGAAAATCATCTATACTTACTTTGTAAACTTGTATTCTAACAAGATGGAAAATACGGAAGAAATGGACAGATTCCTAGATACATATGAATTACCAAAGATGAATCAAGAAGATATAAAAATCCTAAACAACCCAATATCAATGAATGAAATTGAAGATGTCATTAAAAATCTATCAACAAAGAAAAGCCCAGGCATTGATGGACTCACTGCTGAATTCTACAAGAAATTTAGAGAAGACCTAACACCATTACTTCTCAAACTCTTTAATAGAATTGAACGGGAAGCAATACTTTCTCAGTTTATGCCTGGAAGCAAGCATTACCCTGATACCGAAACTGGAGAAGGACCTAACTACGAAAGAGAATTGCAGGCCAATCTGCCTAGTGAGCACTGATGCAAAAATCTTCAATAAGATATTGGCAAACAGACTGCAGCAAATCATCAAGATTGTACACCATGATCAAGTGGGACTCATCCCTGGAATGCAGGGATGGTTCAACATATGTCAATCCATAAATGTAATATACCATATTAATGGAATCAAGGACAAAAATCATATGATCATCTCAATAGATGCAGAAAAAGCTTTTGACAAGGTCCAGCACCCACTTATGATAAGAAGCCTACAGAAAGTTGGAATAGACTGTCTTTATCTCAATCTGATAAAAGCCATCTACAAGAAACCAACAGCCAGCATCACACTACATGGACAAAATCTGAAAGCTGTCTCCACTCTTATTCAGCATAATCCTGGACTCTTTAGCTAGAGCAACTAGACAAGAGAAAGAAATAAAAGGAATAAATATAGGAAAGGAAGAAGTTATACTACTGTTATTTGCAGATGACATGATACTCTACCTAGAGGACCCCAAAGACTCCACCAAAAGCCTACTAGATTTAATAAGCAAATTCAATAACGTAGCTGGTTACAAAGTCAACACTCAAATATCAATAGCCTTTCTGTACACGAATAACAAACTCACTGTGAGAGAACTCAGGGAAACAACACCTTTTATGATAGCATCAGAAAATGAAGTACCTAGGAATTAATCTAACAAAGGATGTAAAAGACTTCTACATTGCTGATGATTTAGCTCAGCAGCATAAGTGCCTGCCTGGCAAGAGCAAAGTTGTGGGTTTGATCCCTGGTACCACAAAACAAACAAATAAACAAACCAAAAAAAAAAAAAAAGACCTCTATATTGAAAGCTATAGTACTCTGAAATAAAGATTGAAGAGGATATTAGAAAATGGAAAGAGATTCCATGCTCTTGGGTAAGAAGAACCAATATAGTGAAAATGGCTACTTCCAAAACTGTTATACAGACTCAATGCAGTCCCCATCAAAACTCCAATAGCATATCTCACAGAATTAGAGAAAAGCTAAAATTCATCTGGAGCCGGAAGAGACTTAGAATAGCACAGGCAATCCTGGGCAACAAAGGCAAGGCAGGGGGTATCACAATCCTTGACTTGCAACTATATTATAAAGCTACTGTGATTAAAAAAAAAAAAAAGCAGTGTGGTACTGGCAAAAAAAAAACAGACCTAAAGATCAATGAAACAGACTAGAAGATGCACAAACAACTCCAGACACACTTAGCTACTCTAAGTTTGACAAAGGTGCCAAACATTCACTGGAAGAAAGACAGCCTCTTTAATAAATGGGGCTAGAAAAACTGGCTCAGCACCTCCTAAAGATTAAAACTGAACCCGTACATCTTTCACCATGTACCACGCTAAAATCAAGGTGGATCAAAGACCTTAATATTAAAACAGAACATTAAATCTGCGGGAAGATAGAGTAGCTAAAACTCTTGAAGACATTGGTGTAGGCAAAGACTTTATGAACAGAACCCCAGCTGCACAGGAACTATTGCAAAGAATCGATAAACGGGACCTTACCCTATTGAAAAGCTTTTGCACAGCAAGAGAAACCAGCAACAGGGTGAAGAGACAATGCACAATGTGAGAGAAAATGTTTGCCAGCTGTTCCTCAGACAAAGGATTATCATCGAGAACATATAAAGAACTCAGAAAAATCAGTCCTCCCAGATTTAAAGACTCAATCCAAAAATGGACATCTGAGATGAATGCATAGTTCTCAGATGAAGAAATATGAAGAGAAAATAAATATTTGAAAAAACGTTCAACATCACCGGTCATTCGAAAGATGTACATTAAAACAACACTGAGATTCCACCTCACGTCAAGAAACCAAGCAATAACAAAGGCTAGGGGGGCTGTGGGGAAAAACAAAACCATATTACTTTTCTCTTTCTGTTTAAGCCCTTGTTGTAAACTCTTTTCAGGAGCACGCACGCTGTGGCTGGTGCAGTCAGGGGGGAACCCCTGGCCCCTCTTCTCACAGTGTGGTCCTGAAGTCAGCCTGGCTCTGCACAGGGCAGGGGACACGGCCACTCTGCTCTGCGCTGCGCGTGAACGAGAGTGTCTTCCGTGACACTGTCTGCAGTCTCAGGCCCATCGTCCCTCCTGAAGACCCTCCCTGGGGAACAGCCCCTCACCTGGGAGCCAGAGAAGCAGCAGAGCCCAAGGCAGCCCCAGGCCGGGGCACATCATGCCCGCAGAGGGCACCTGAAGTCATGCAGAGCTGAATCCCAGGCTGCAGCCCAGCCAGGGGAAGATCAGTAATTTCTTCACTTCTGCTTTCTTCAGGCCTTTGTTTCCTTGTTCAGCTTCTTTTGATTCTGTTCCTGGGGGTGGGGAGGAAACAAAGGAAGCTGAGGAGCCCAGCTGCAAGGGTCGGTTGAGACACCCCAGGAGCTCCAAGGGAACCGGCCTGTGAACCCGGGTTAAATGAGCAGGTCCCGTGGCACCCCTTGTAGGAGACTTTCCTCCCTGAAAGCCAGCAGACCTCCTCTCCCCACCCTCACAGCCGGGCATGGGTCAGGGTTTTCTTCTGCCGGGGCCCGGTCATTTTTCTTGTGTCCTGTGATCAGGATGGCAACTCTGCTATAATGGGCAACAGGGGTCCACATCCTGCTGTTGGCTAGTGCTCACCATGGAGTCATCCTGGGCAGCTCCCTCCCATGAACCTCAGCCTAGGCCTGGACCCCTGAGTTGGTCCAGAGTACCTGCCTGGACCTTGGTCTTGAACTGTGTCCTCAGTTTGACCAGGAGGCTCTCATGCTGTGACCTCCCTTCCTGTGTGGCCCCCAATGGGCTCGAGAAAGGATTTGAATGGCCCTTCCTGGGGAATTCAGGTTCCCCGCTGCCTCTTGCAGGGGGACTCTGCAAGGACTCTTTGTTCCCCTGGTCACCCAGACTCCACATGCACACTCACACACGTGGCCAGGATGGGTGCCCCCAAGCTTGCATGGATAGCTACGTAGCACAGGAAGCTCTGTGTCACCCATTACCAGACAGTTTGCAAAGCTCTGAGCGTCCACCCACAGGGGCACCCTGTGCCACAGTGAGACCCCAGGAATGGCCTTCCCTGCTGCTCCTGGGATTTTCACTTTCCTCCTTCCTCCTGGTCATAAGAGTACACTGCCCAAGAGACTCACTCTTCTGCTGCGAGAAAGCTCAAGAATGAAATCGGGTAGACCTTGGGGAAGTTTCCACGACAGCGGGCATGGTGGCACACTCCTGTGGTCTCAGCCACTTGGGAAACTGAGGCAGGAAGATCATTTGAGCTCAGGAATCCGAGGCTAGCCTAGGCAACTGTGAGAGACCCTGCCTCATAAAAAAAAAAAATCTAGTTAATTGTGGATTAACTGAAGCTCAATACAACCCGAGAAGCGTTGGATACTGACCTTATGGAACCAAGTGTGAAGACGAGAGAATGTCATAGCCGGTGACGGGCATGGCCCGATCATGCTAAGGTTCCCAGAAATGTGTTATTTTTTTTTTTTTTGCAGTTCACTCATGACACGTGAGGCTGCAGCTTGATACCAAAGCTACACGGAGAAGCAGGAGGTCAGGTTCTCACGCAGCTCGTCCACCTGCCACCGCGCTGTCTCGAGCAAAACCCTTGGCTCCGCATAAAGTAGCTTGTCCGCAGGAGTGAGGTATACAATGATCATGAACACTCTAAATGCGAGTGTCATTGCTGTCTCAGGACAGTGTCTTGCCAAGGGGTGACATCTCTGATGAGAGGCAGCGGGGAACCTGAATTCCCCAGGAAGGGGCATGCTTTGCAGACGACCCCTGTCCCTGTGTCCCACCTTTTGGCCAGCCTGGGCTGCCCTGAGGGAAGAGCAGTCGCCTCGGGCTGAATATAAAATATATGACATATGTGAGTAACGAGACTTCCTTTATTTTTATATTGTAACTTATTAAATCATTGTACAAGAAAACATGTATTAATGACAATAAACACCCATTTTCGCAGGCACCCACACAAGTAGGCAGACTGTCACAGTACTATCGGCGACAGCCATGCTTGACTGGCCAAGCCACACAATTGCCTGTAACATCTGATACACGCAGGTTTTGATTCCACTGACCGCGCGGCAGGTGTGGGAGGCGGAATTAGCACGGCACTGCACCCCCTCCACGGTGTTCCCTTGTGACCTACACAGTTTGTGCGTAAGTAGGACAACTGAGTCATGAAAAATATTGTTTAAAAATCACGTAATGTTGAGCTGGGCATGGTGACGCATGCCTGTAATCCCAGCACTTAGGAGGCCGAGGAAGGAGGAGAGCAAGGTTGAGACCGGCCTGGATTACATAGCAAGACCCTGTCTCAAAACAAAACGACAAGAAAAGAAAAGCACAAAATGGGAAAAGTTTCAAGCAGTGGGACTGCAGTTCTAGCTGTCCAAGTCCCCATGCAGCCTGGGACACACCGGATCTATGGGAAACAGAAAGAGACAAGGGGATGAGTATGAAGAGGAACAGGTCTGGGAGGCAATTCCTGCCACACCCCATCTCTTCCCCCAACCTGACCACAACGCTAAAGAAAGAGCAAAAAAAAAAGAAAAGCTAAGTGACCACATGACATTCAAAAATTAAGGAAGTGGCGCTTTGTCATGCTCTCTGAATCCCATCCATGGGCTTGGTGTTGGGGACTAAAAATGAGCCTGAGAGCCATGTGTGAGCCCCCTTGCCTAGGGTGGGGGTGGTGGGTCCTGCAAAAGCCTGACCCAACTGAATCCTCTTCCCAGTGTAGACACCCAAGCTAGAGGCCAGTGGAGGAGGATTTGGCGGTCATGGATGGGGCCATTGGGTGCTGCCGGGAATGGAGGCTGAGAGGTTCAGGCTTGACCTTGATCCCATGGGTACAGCTGCACTGAGGGGACTCTGAGTGCTGAGAGGCAGAGGGTGGCTCAGTGTGATCCTGGCTGCGTATAGCAAGAAGAGCTTCACAGCTCAGTGGGGCGTGAGGAAAGTGGAGTGGAACTGACCGCCAGGGAGCACCCTCTGCAGTCATGGACCTCTGCCATGACTGAATACACACAGCTGGGTTGATAATTCAAGTGCCAGAGACACCTGCAAGGTAAGCTGCCGGCCGAAGGCCAGCTGGGTGAGATCAGGAGGTCCTGGCTTTCCTTCCCAGCAAGGATGAGTCCTCTGCTCTGACCTCCCCACACCTACCCTCCTGCCCTTCTCTGGCTAATCAACCCCAGCCTGGGGTTCCTCACTCCCCAGGCCACAGATCACACCAGCTGGTCACAGTGACCATAATGTGTCCCTTCCTGGTGCTGGGTGCTGCAGTCGGGATGAGCAGAGGAAACCGTTAGCTAGCAAACGGCTGGTGGTCACAGTCACAGGCCTTGATATGGTCATGACATAGACACCACCACAGGAACAGAGGACAAATAATTCAACTCCTGGGCCTTCCCTTGTTAGTCACTTAAAGCGTGATTGTGTTTTCTTCTGAGAGAGTCAGGAACTTAGCAGTTTTACCCCACCTTTTCCCTTAGGCTCAGCAGGTTATAATAGATAACTATAACTAGAACAAAGCTTAACCTTCATTTGGTATATATCCTTAAGTATTGCCTTAAAACTTGGGTGCAGGCATGCTGGTCATTAAGGAAAAGGTTACAGACAAGATTTACCAGCCCTAAACTTACCCAGCTTATCTTATTCCGCTTAAAGCCTGAGGCCACCAAGACAAGAGGGACAGAAGTCATTCTCAGAATGCACAGGGGCGTCCAATTGCCAGCTTTCACAATGTCCAGCTCCTGACCCCTCCAGGAGCCTCGCCTAGAACTCTCCAGCCATTGTCTCAATGTGTGGGCACCTGGGCCCCAGGAAGAGCAGAATCTCAGTGACTGAGACCGCCGCCAAAGAAGATAATCATTTCATGAAAACCATTCCAACCTCAAGCCACAAGGATTCCTCCAGGCCTGATGTAATGACCCACCAGACCCCAGCCCACATCCTCTCTTCAGACTTTTACCCCCTTCACTTTCTCAAACTGAAGTCTTCTCCTATCTTCTTTCACTTTCCTTTGTTGAAAAGACTGGTTTTCTTTGTCAGAGCTGGGCCCCGCCCTTTCATTTTGCTCTTATTTTCAACAAAAAACCTTTGCCTATAATTCATACTGCAGCTTTACTTTTAATTTTCATTCTCACTAAAGCAAGGACCCATGCCAGCTGGTGACAGCCTGAAAGAACTTTTTGTCCCAAAGCTTCTGGTCCACTGGGTTGCCGCTCCACCGGGCAACTGCCCTAGATAGAAACGTTAGATAGAAATGTTATAGGCAGGGAGACAGGGCCAGGCCCTCAAAGGAGCCAGCGCAGAAGCCCAGATACCTTGCAGCTGTTGGGGGAGACAGACACCTCCTTGTTGTGGGCCGGGCCTCAAGACAGAAGATCAAACAAATGCACCCACATCCTGAGGCCTGATATTCTAAATAGGTCTCTAGCACCCTGAGGAAACCAGGAGTCACCATCCCAACCCCTACAGGAAGAGTCACTGCTCTGTAAGCATGCCTGCTTGCTCTGTGACTCCATTCCCCGTTTGTCCCCCATTTAATCATTTTTACCTGAGCAATTCATCTTATTGGTTGACCATAGTTTTGTCCCACCTTATGCCCATCTTGCAAGTTCCCAGGTTTCCCTCACCTTGGACCTGCCTCACTTCAGGCCTCGGAAGCCACCCTCAGAGAAGGTGCCCTGAGCTCCCCAGGGCCCTCAGAGACCCTCCCCACATCCCTGCCCTCTGCGGTGCCTATCTCGGATTGCCCACAGCACACCCTGCTGACAAGGAACGCAGGGACGACCTGGTCCCCACAGCCTCAGGCTCCTGGATGAATTGAAGAGGCCTGGAGGCCACAGGACTTCACATGGCAGGGAAACCAGGATTGGGCCACAGGCGCAGAGGAAGGAGCCTCTTGTCTGGTTGACTCTAGCCCTGGGTGGAAGAAGAGAGCACCGAAACCGTGCAGGCCTGTGGGACTCCTCCCGCTGAGCACTCCACCTGCACCGCTCTGGACCTCAGTAGAAGCTAAGGTCAGGCAGAGAGAGGCGCCCAGCACACCGGCCCTAGGAGGAGCTCATGGCTGCTGGTCTCCGCCCTCCCCACACACTTGTCCTCGGGACCGGACCCACCAGGACAGTAATGTCCAGGAAGGCACCTCTCACAGCCCACGTGTCTCTTCTGAGTCCCAGTGACATAGGAGAATGAAACTCCCGACCTACTATGTCCACGAGTTCGTGTTCTCTGAAACGGAAGAATGCATTTTAGGAACAACGGAGGTGAAGAGTAGGATATATTTATTGAGAGAAAGAAAGCTTCTGTCTGAGAGAGACAGAAGGGGTCCTGAGCGGGTTGCCAAAAACTGTCTTTTCCAGGGACTTTTATAGAGTAAAACCATGGGTTCAAGGTGGAGGTGCTGGGGACTCACAAGGCAGATGGGCATAAGGTGGGACAGAACTATAGTTACCCAATAAGATCAGTAGTTCAGGTAAAATTGATTACATTAGGGACAAATGGGGAATCGAGTCACGTAGAAAGCCGGCATTCTTAAGGAGCAGTGACTTCCCCCAGTGACTCTTCCCCTATGGGGATGGGATAGTGACTTTTCAGGGTGATAGGGAACTAATTAGAGTATCAGTCTTTAGGATGTGGATGCATCTGTTGGATCCTTTGTCTTGAGGCCTGGCCCACAGCAGGAGGTGTCTGTCTCCCCACCTCTGCAAGGTGTCTGGGCTTCTGCACTGGCTCCTTTGAGGACCCAGCCCTGTCTCACTGCCTATAATATTTCTAACTAATTCAGCTGCCTGCAACAACAGGTACTTGTCAGGGACCAGGGGTGGGAGACAGGGGCGGGCTCCCTGCTCCAGGAAGGCCCCGTCCCCACTCTGTGACAATGGGCATGACTGCAGGCAAGGTCAGAGCCCGGCCCGTCCTCGCTCATGGTTTTCTCATCTGCACAAACCAAACACGCTCCTCATGCTGCTGAGAGGCCCAGGAGGTCACCGATGGGAGCGCTGTGCCGTGCAGGAAGGCTGTCCTGTTCTGTCATGTGTGGGGGTCCCACCACTTACAGAGGGAATGAGCTAGGGTACCCGTAAGAACCCACATCTGATGCATTAAACCCGAATCCCTGCTGCTGTCTGTGCGTGTGACTCTGTAGGGAGGCGACCACAAAATGCAGAGGAGACAGAAGCTGGGAGAAGGCAGTGAGGCCTCAGTGGCTGACCCAGGAGCCTCATAAGAAAGAGGGTGCTGGGGAGTTGAAGCCGTGAGAACCCTAGGAGGGACTCACAGGAAGTGACTGTCCCAGGGCCTTCCTATTGCTGCTCCCACCCATTTCCTCCTCCTTCCTCCCGACACAAGGGCCAACTCCCATGGGCTCCAGCCTGAGCTGGTCAAGAGGAAAGTGCAATGAACCAGTAAGTGCTCAGTAATCGCTATGTATCCCCAGGAAGGTTAGCAGCTGCCTCCTACAAGCACAGCAGCCATCTTGACTCTGCTGCTCCCCACAGATGTTTCTAGAAGCCAACCAATGTGTTTCAAAGGCTCCTTCCGGGGAACCAAGAGTTCAAACATTCTGTGACAGGCAGCAAGCCAGGGCCCCCCGCAGGCTGCCCCAGAGAGAGCAGAGGCCAGGGCGCTGCCTGCTGTGGCAGGAATTTGTCTGTCCTCTTCATCTTGCTCTGGTTTCCTCGTGCCCCTCAGAGGTCAGGGTGGCCCAGGCCACTTTCACTCTTGGAGCCTCTTAAAATGAACCTCACAGAGGCTGGGAATTTAGCTCAGTAGCTTAAGCGCCTGCCTGGCAAATGCAAGGTCGTGAGTTTGATTCCCAGTACCAAAAAAAAAAAAAGAACTTCACAAAGCAAAAGAATGAAATGAAAACTAAAGCAGGGAATAAATGAAGGCTTTTGACACTCCATATGCGCGCATACACACACACACACACACACACACACACACACACACGGACCTACTCCCTACCATGCATGGCATTAGTCTGTTCTTTAGATAATTCCAAGCTTAATAAAAATACTTATTCATGGTGTGGGCCCGTAATAGAACCTAGGTGACTCTCTGGTCCTTTATAGACAAATTCACTTAGAAAAGATGTCAGGTTGGCACCTTGAACTTGGACTGCTAGGTTTCTAAAACGGACACAGGGATAGTATCAGAACCTCCAGTTATGTTATGAGGGAAATACGATAACTCCAAGCCTGTTAGATGTCTGATAGGCTGAGTTTGTGTCCTCTAAAGCTGAAGAATGAGCTCTAGGACTAACAGAGTTTAAGAGTAGGAAATATTTATTGAAAGGAAGTTTCTGTCTAACAGGGACAAAAGGGGGTCTCCAGTGGGCAGCCCCAGGGCCCTGCTTCTCAGGGGAAGTTTCAGAGCGTGCAATCACATGGGTGCAACATGGGTTACAGCTACGATCCACCAGTAAGATAATCAGTACAGGTGCTTAGGTGACACTGACCCAGTGGGGAAGCGAGTCATGTAGTGGGGTGGAAAGAACAAAGAGCTTCTCACGTAGGTGGTGGACCTGAGGGTTTCAGCTGCCCACTGAGGTGACTGATGCCTAGCTAGACTTCATTAGACCAGGTGTTGTCACTTGTGCTATCCCTTAGAAGTGCGTAGGCCTGGTCCTTTTTCGTTATCGTGGCCTCTGACTGATGCTTCTCTGGGTACAGTTGTGGTGCATTCTTACCTTCTGTCCTCTCTTTCTCAAGGACCGAGCCTTATCTGACGGCCTATAATATTTCTACCTAACTTAGTTGTCTATAATAGAATCATGAGAAAATAAATTTCTGTCCTTTGTAAATTAAAATAAAGAGATAAATGAAAGAACCAAGGCGCATGCCTGGAATCCCAGCACTCCAGAGGCGGAGGCAGGTAGATGGCCATGAGTTTAAAGTTTGCTTGGCGAAATCAGGGCCAGTGTGATATCCTGTCTCAAAATAGTCATAACAATACTAATAAAAATCAAATAAAATAAAAAGGAAGAAAGGGAAAGTTTGAGGAAAAGTTCTAAAATTGAGTTCTAATAATGGTGACACTATTTTATAAATTCACTAAAAATTACAGAGTTATATATACACTGAGTAAATTTTTTTAATTTTTTATTTAAAGAGAGTGGAAAAAAAGCAAAACAGAAAAAAGGGTAGAAACAATACAGAATTTCAAAAAAAATGAACAGTAAGAATCACTAGTTGATACATTACATATTGTCTTCTTGGATGTAGTTGTTCAAGTTACCAAATTAAAGCATACAAAGTGGACGTTCAAACAGTGAGGCTGCAAACAGTTCTGTTCAGTGATCCAACAAAAACTTAGCAACATGGTTATCAATCCTACACACTTAAACATACATGCAATTATATCCTTTAGAGCACCTGCTTTTCCTCCTTTTGCTTTTTAGGTTCATTATCTGTTTAGTCATATCATGTTTCAGGTTGCTCAGTACCTAACTGATCTTTTTGTTGTTGTTATTTTTTTAATTTTTTCTTACATATTTTATTTATTTATTTATTTATTTATTTATTTATTTATTTATTTTGAAGGTAGTAAAATACAGCAGAACAAGACAGGACATAACCAACTGAGGCAGTGCAGTGAAATTGGCACAGAACCTCACAGCAGGCCACCGGGACAACAGCAATAGGCACAATAGTACATCTGCTTTTCTTCACAATAGTTGTTCCTTCAATCAGGCAGAGCAATATCAAAGGAAATACCAAAATTATAAAAAACAGAATATTGAATAGAGCAATACCATTGATCAGAACAGAGCAAAACAGAGATAAAAATATTTGCCCTTAAAGAGACGGCAGAAGAAAATCCCCCTTATTTGCTATATTGCATATACTTAAACTCACAACAGATGCTCAGATCTCTGGCTCTCACTTGCTGGGGGGCGAGGGTGAGATGGATGTTTGATTCTTAGCCTGAGCCCTGGTAGGCTCATAGCCGCCCACCAGAGGGGTGAGCTGGCTGCCCTTACATACTTAAGTGTTCCTTAAGGATGCAAATCTGTGACAGGAAAAGCAGAAGCCTCAATATACAGCAGAAAAGCGAGGGCCCAATTTTATAGGCTTAGGAATTTTGGGGGGGTGCAATTCCTAGAAGAGCAAAAGGCACCGCAGTCTTGGGTAGCTTTCTTTTACTGTGTCCTAAAAGTACAGCCTTAACATTATGAATTTCCTTGTCTCCTTTCTGCCTATCTTCATGTCTTCTACCCTATCTCAGGAGCTGCTGGTCAGTGGAGTTGATCAACTGGCCAGGGCTGGACTCCAGTGTGCCCAGCCCTCTCCCTCTCCTGCTCGGGCTCCTGACCACCTGCCTAGCTCCAGAAGCCTGGTGGTATCCTGGCTCCATCCTGGCCCATTCCTGCTTGTCTCTCCTCTGAACAGAGACTGCACTGGAGTGGCCCAGCCTCACCTCAGAGCAAACAGGTGATGCTTGGGGAGTTCCAGTTCTTCTGGGCCTGGTGCCCAAGGTACCACGGTACCTTGCAGAGGCCATGCAGACTGCAGCCCAGGAGGGAAGCTGGAGGGGGCAGAGGGCTTCAGACAGTGAACAGAGCTCAGGAGGGCTGAGAAGTGTGACAGTTGGGCCGGCAGTTCTCTGACTCCAGAATCCCCTCTCTAGTCCCTAGATTGCCAGAACTCCCAGGGGAAAAATGGACCCCTGTGGGTAGGACTCACATGGTAACAAAGGCAGAGGCTGTGCCCACCTACTAGATCGGGCCCAACAAACTGGTTCTGAAAATCAGTGAGTGAACGAATGGACTGAGGAGTGAGCACCTAGCGAAGGAATCACTAGCTCCAGGTCTCACTCCCCAGCTTGGAGTCCCACGCCTGTGACCCCAGCTGGGTTACTGACCTGTCTGAGCCTCCGCTTCTCTACCTGCAGATGGGACCAATAACTGGGCCACTCCATAGCATCCATGTTCCATAAATGCTTGGGGCTGTTATTTCCACGGCCTTTATTACATCCTGACCCGTCCTGTCCATGGGGGAGCAGGCAGAGGGCTGCAGAGAGGGTCTCGCCTGTCCCGAGTTATGCTCCCGTGGTGGCCTCCTCCTTTCTCTTCCTAGGACCGCCTCATCTTTAAGGAACCTTCCTTCTCTTCCCCTCCCCAGAATATCTTGTCTCGGAGCACTACCCATACCACTATGACCTCACACTTGGAAGCACAGCCCCAAACCAGGACCAGGACCTGTCTTTCAAGTCTGCTGTCCCAGGAATCTGAAATAGTGCAATCCCTACTTCGTCCACCAGATGGCAGTCGATCCCAGGGCCCTGTTTGTTTGGCAACTTATTTAATGGTGGCCCTGGTGGCGCCACAGGCACTGGGCCCAAACATGAGTACATGGAGATAAAAATGTGACAGTGCCTCCTTTCTAGGATCTCATGGCTGGGAGGAAAATATAGACAAGAAAAGAAAGGATTCCCTTTTCTTCCCCCAAAAAGATAAGAGTACAATCCCATTTCTCCCCAGACTCCCCCAGGCAGCCCATGAGGACCATGAAGTCAGGGTCGGGACAGGATTTGGTCCACTCAAATCTCCCTACTGCCGGGGTGCAGAGCCCACTACAGGGACACCTGGAGCCTCAGGGGCCCCCCCTCAGACCTCTAGGTATCAGGGTTCTCCCTGGCCATGGCCTGGAAACCTACCATTTTAACACCTCCTGCTCAAGATGTCTACAGTAAGACATGTGTTAGGAAACTCTGCCGTAGGGTAGTTATGAGACTGCTCGGTGGTGTCTCGTACGGTGTTCAGTGGCGGGGGGCTGGGCACAGGATAAGACGGGGTATGGCGGGGAAGCAGGGTGGGGGAGGAGAGACGCAGACTGTGTGGGACTCGGGAGGCGACTGCAGACCCGAGCTGAATGCAGTGACTTGGTGACAGTGGTCCTAAGAGCCGCTGATGCCTCTGGAAGCCTGCGCCGTTGGAGGCCGGCTGGGGCGTCTGGGTGAGCACCCCTGCAGCAGGAGAGCCAGGGTCCAGGGGGAGGGCTAAATGTGACCATCACGGCGTCTGCTAGTTCTTAAGTCAGAAATCTCTGATGCAGGACAGGACAAGCAGGGGAAGACAGCTGAGGGGTGGCAGTCCAGATTCTCCCGAAGCGGTGTTAAGAGGAACTGAGGGCAGCGCTGCGGGAGGCAGAGGCAGGAGGATTACAGATTCAAGCCTGTCCCAGGCAGTTAGGGACTTAGTGAGGCCATATCTCAAAATAAAAATTTTTTGGCCACGTGACAGGCAACACCCCTCGGTGAGGCGACTGGAAGGAGGAAGGGACTGCAAGCTGGGCCCCAGGGACAGGGGTGCATTTCCCATGAGAGAGAGGGGAAAGCGGAGGAGAAGAGGTTACGTGAAAAGGAACGATTTCAGGTTTCGAGGTTTGGGGCTGAGGAGGTCCACACACAGGGACATTGTCAGGACTGCCAAGTCGGGATGGCACCTTACACCCTGTGATCAGGCTCGGTGACCTCTCTTCTGCTGGGATGAGGGTGAATTCCCTTTGTGATCCCAGTGAACTACAGATGACCACTTGGAGGGCCTCCCTCTCCCTCCCAGCCCCCAGCTGGACAGGGAACTGAGTGTGTGCACGCAGGTGTCACCTGCAGCTCCTGCTGCCACCTACCACCTGCCCCATGCACTGGTGCTGGGTGGCTAACAATCACAGGTGGGGAAATCTCCTGGCTTTTATGGCTTTTCCAGGCTACTGTGCCATCCGGTCAGGATTTTCTTGCCTCACTGGGGATGCTGAGGGGCAGCTCCTTCTCTTTCTCTGTTCTTTGACTGAGACATGAATGACAAGGAAGCTAATGTTCTACACCCGGAGACTGCCGCATGCTTGCTCGCACCGAGCCCTCCCCAACCAAAATCTGCACCCTGAACCTGCGCAGGGGCACACAGGGCTCAAGGTCCCCAGTTCCAGGTAACAGAGGATCTTGTTTTTTTCTTTATCCAATCCTGGAGAAGGAAAAACACCTAGATGACAGTGCCAGGGTCTCAGGCCCAAGACGGAGTGTCTCACCACCACCGAGAATCAAATGCATGAGGATACTGGAAACCCAACTGCCCCTGGCTGCAGATTCCACTTCTGTGCAGCCTCTCCGTAAGGCGTGGCCCCTTCCTAGCACCCACCCCAGCCCTCCGGCCACTGTTGTCCACAGCGCACCCCCTTCAACCTC
>PVLA01010926.1:0-58071 GCA_004027455.1 Hydrochoerus hydrochaeris | reverse complement strand
GTACAGGTAGAATGACTGGAACAGAATATAATACATCTAAGCAGAGTAGTGTGAGTAATGTGGGTTTTAAATCCTGGTGCACTATTAACAATATAATGTATCAAGGCCATCTATGTTGGAGAGTCTAGCCATCCTTCTCTGCCTCATTTCTGCTATGCTATTTTTCTGCCTGTTTGTCTACTTTTCTCCTTCATTCTACTGCCTGCCCCACTCATTGAGGCCTTTCTGCCACTGTTTCTAAAATCCTGATATTTTTTTTCTCTCTCTCTAGAATGTCCTTCAGTTTTCTCTGTAGGGTTGGATTGGTGGTCACAAACTCCCCCAGTTCCTCTTTGTCATGGAAGCATCTTGTTTCTTCATTAATTTCTAGTGACAGTTTTGCAGGGTACATCAATCTGGGCTGGAGGTTATTTTCTTTCAGGGCTTGGAATATTTCGCTCCAAGCTCTTCTTGATCTGATGGTCTGTGTCAAGAAGTCAGCCATGATCCTGATGGGCTTACCTTTATAGGTAATCTGTTTCTTTTCTCTGATGGCTTTTAATACTTTTTTATATTGAATTTCTGGTATCTTGATCATTATATGTCTGGGTGTAGATCTGTTTTGGTTGTAGGTGGCTGGAGTTCTGTATGCCTCACATAACCGAATATCATTTTCTTTTCCCATGCTTGGGAAGTTTTCCTTAATTATTTCCATGATAGCCTTTGTAATTCGCCTGTATGTATTCCTGCTTCTTCGTTCACATTTCTTATTCTTAAATTGTAGATTCTCTTGTCATATTTCAAGACTTTGTATTGTTACTGTCTGTTTCCTTGTTATTTTTAAGAGATCTTTCCTTTCATGATCACACATTGCAAACTCGTCTTCAAGTTTTGATAGTCTATCCTTAGTTTCTTTTAAGCAGTTTTGCCAGCTTTCAATGGAGTTTTTAATTTCCTAGTAGTCTCTTTGAATCTGCTTCATGTATTCTATTATTTTCTTTATATTCTTTATCAAATGTTTCTCTCCTTTTTTTGTGTTCCTCCCTTCTTCCATCTGTATCTTCCTGAGAGATGCTCCCTGAGAGCATTTCTTTTATTACTCTACTCATATCTTGCTTTACCTGATTTAATATTTCAGTTTTGAGCTTGTCTACAAGGTCCCGAAGATATCTCTTAATGTCCATTGAAGCCATGACTGCTGCTGTGTGCCCGCCGCCCTCAGTCCCCCTTGTTTTTCCCTCTCCTGGATCAAGGCTCTCAGGGTTCTGGGCTGGGGGCCTCCTTTTGCCTCTCTCTCCTGTCATGGTCCTGGCTTCTTCCACACAGGTTACAGTGCAGATCCCAGCCCACTTCCCTATTGGCCACGTTTCCTCCGAAGCGCGCTGGTGAGGGACCTCCGCCCCCTCCTGACTGTTCTTATCACTGAGGTGCAAGTAGTGGCTGCCTATGCCTGCCCCTCCCCACCAGGCCAACCAAACTGCAGAGGCCTTTCTCCGGTTAGTGCTTGCTAGGCGTAGGGAATCGATTTGGGACAGCTCATTGGGACCCGGCCAGGGGTGCAGCCCAGTCCAAGCAAATCCCACGAATCTGCTTTGAGGAGGGAGGAACCAACTGAGGTCACTGTTGCTCCCAGTTCAGGCTCCTCCTGCCATATTTCAACATGTCACCCATTTGATGGCGCCCTTCCTGTGAAGGTGGGGCCCAGATCCCAGCACTGACCGTGGATTAATGAAGGTCCCTTTGCCAGCTCTGCTCTCTGTTGGGCTCACCAACCCCCAACATCAGTGCTGCTGTGCTTCCCGTGAGTGGTTGTGGGAACGAGTTTGGGCGGCTCTGCCGGCCACTGCGGAGTCAGGTCATTGCAAACTTGGCAGGTCACCATGAACAAAAATGCTGTGTCCTGTAATTTCTAGCTGTTTCAGTTGTAGTCCCGACGTATTTGACAAGTTTTTAAGTTTTAATTTCTTCCTGTGTCAAGAGGATCCATCTCCCTCTGTCTGGGTCTCTCCAGGGTGTTTTATTCTGGCATATGAGTTGTTTCTCCCAGGAGGCTCTGTATTTTGTTGCTCACTGATCAGCCATCTTGTCTTCTCCCTTAATTTTTCTTTAAACAACTTAGTAGAATTCCCTACTTAAATTATTCTTTCTGGAGTTTTTCAAATTGTAAGTTCAAAGAGTGAGACGTATACAGCTCATTGGCAGAGCACATATTTGGCACATGCAAAGCCCTGGGTTCAATCCCCATCCTCAAAAAATAATTATAAATCAAATGTCCCTAACAGTGAATAGGCCTTTTCAAATTACCTACTTCCTTTCAGGTAAGCAGTCATAGTTACTGTACCTTTTGAAGAACTGATCCATATCAACTCATTTTCAAATTTATGTAAACGGAATTGTTCACAGGATTGTCTTAGCCTTTTAATGCATGCCAGCTCATGAGTGATACTCCATTTCGTTCCTGATATCATTTGTGTGTCCTGTCTTTTTTGTCAGTTTCCTTTTAAATTTTAAATTTATTTTATTACATGTTGGCAGTTCACGCAGTTTGCAGCCATCTTGGGAATGATCACACATACATACCACAGCTCACTTCTTTTCTTTTCTTTCTTTCTTTTTTTTTGTTTGTTTAGTTGCTGTCCCCTTCTCTCTCCCTCCTGTACCCCTCCTCCATTTCTCCTACCCTATTTTTCAGTCTTGCTGATATTGTTAATCTTAGCTCATGTTATGGTATATACTGTTTACAGTCACTAAGGTTTTTAGGTTGTTGTACATGGTGCATCTTTATTCTATTTACTTCCCTTCCCCTACTCCTCATCCCTGTGCTTTTTCCCTTTGACAGCATCCCTACTGCAAGAGCTCCATCTCCTTGCCCCTTCTACCAAAACCCTTGCTGAGGATATCAGTCTAAAAGTTTATAGTTACTGGAATCCTTTCTGAGGGTTTTCTGTCTAGACTCCCTGGCAATATGGCACAAGGACACAAAAGGAAGACAAAGAGAATATTCTGCAGTTAAGGAGCTCTGGGATGACCCAGTGTTCTCTGTGGAACAAACGACCTCTTCTCCAAAGGCTCATGGCTTTTATAGGTATCAATCTGGGAGGTGGGCAGGGATCTGGGCAGAGTGCATAGGGAAAGAAACTGCTAGCTATACCAGGCACAGAAGCCTCCAATTAGCAATGCACAGATAGTTTTGATGTATGCAAGGCTGCCACCTTTACTGCCAGGAACATTTGTTTCAATATAGCCAGCTCTACATATCTCAGTAAATAAGGTAAAGGAGCAATCAGGGACAGATTGTGGCAAGGGCTTTGTTTTTCAGAAGACAAGCAGCACACACTTTTATTCACCTTTTTTTGTTTTTTGTTTTTTGTGGGGGGGTCAGTTTTCATAGAGGTCTGTCAATTTTATTACTTTTTTCCTAGAATCAGCTCATTTCACTCACTTTCTCTACTGTTTTTGGTTTCAGTTTTATTATTGTTTCCTTTCTGCTTTCTTTGACCTTGATAATCTTTTTCTAGGTTCTTCAGGTGGGAGCTTAGATTACTATTTTCCCTTTTCTGATGCATTCATCTTAGTACTATAAATTTTCCTCTGAGCACGCTGCTTTAGCTGCATCCTGAGAATTTTTAGATGCTGCATTTCCATTTTTATTCAGTGCACTTTTTTCAAGATTTATTGAGTACCTATAGTCTGCATGGACCTTTATTAGATACAATGAAATTTAAACACAAACCAGACACAAGATCCTTGGCCTTGGGTACTGTATAAACTAATTAGTATAACACAGATTAAAAACAGCATACAGACAAATTACATGTTAATGCTCAGTTACCAGGGTCAACATTAAAGAGCTGTAATTTAAGTGTTGTAGTTTGGGGTTTTCAAGGAAAACAATTATATACAGGACATACAATTTATAGTATTATTATATAATGGTCATCCAAAGAGTTAAATACAAGAAGTGCAGGAAATCTGTCCATACACTAAACACCTAGAGAATCAAGCTGAGAGCCTGGATCCCATGGCAGTATCCTGCATGAGTTAAGCTAAAGACCTAGAGACCATATAATGCCTCCCATGAGTCCAGCTGGAAGCCTAGAGCCCACGACAATGACTCATGCAAGTCTATCTCACAGATCTGCACTGGGAAGGCCCAAAGGTCAGCAATGGAAACCAGAAAGTCAGTGTCAGAGGGATAAAGAATCTGCCAGTAGGTTGAGGATGCTGCACTGGAGCCAGGAAGCAAAGCTCAAAGTAAGGACCAGGGCTCCCCTAAAAAGCACCACAGTCATCCTCAGTGACAGTGAGGCCCCAAGCTTCTCTGATGATGATAACAACTGAGCCCTCTCCTGAGGATTGAACAGCACACCATAATTCCCCCCTGGAGCCAGGAAGTGATACTCAAAGTAAAGACCAGAGCTCCCCCAAAGTAAACTTCAGCCATTCTCAGTGACAAGATCCTGAGCTCCTTTGATGATGAGAACAGCCAAGTTCATATCAGGAAAGAAGCTCAGCAATCTCCTCCAGGAGAACCCACAGCAACAGGAAAACCAATAGCACCAAGGAAAACCCACAGTGCTACTCTTCCTCTCCAGGTCTCTTTTTTTTTTTTTTTTGTACTGGGGATCAAACTCACAACCTCATGCTTGCCAAACAGGTGTTTGTGCCACTGAGCTAAATCTCCAGCCCCGAGGTCTCCTTTTTATGCTAGCAACTTTCCTCAGATGGGCCATCTACACTCAGCACCATGCTGATTCAGTTAGGCTGGTGCTTAAATTGATTACCAGTTTTTAATGCACCACATTAAGTAGTCAAAGTTATATCTGATTCTAAGGTCATTTATAAAATATATTTTCCCTTGGAATCCTCAGAATTTCAAACAAGCTAAGTTATATTACAGATGGTAAACAATCACAAAGATTCACACATACCAAAACATTTAACAGCACTATGAATGATTATTGTTTTGCTTGATCTTATTTTCTTGTTATGGCCCAAAGTCTCTGTAATACTCATATAGCAGGCAGAAGCATGTCATCTTGTTGTTCTATCCAGTAAAATTTCAGCCCATTCAAGAGCAGCTTTAAGGCTAATTTGCTTCTTTGGTTCCATCTGCTCTTTTAGTCTTACTAGAAGGCTTCTGCACAACACCCATGGTTAGTCCTCAGCCTGAGTCATGTGCTGAAGAGTCAAGCTCCTGGCCAATAATCTCAATGTCAACATACCCACACCTTTCTATATCCTGTAAAACTGCTGCTAACTTAACTGCTAAAATGGCTCCTTTATCAATGTTCTTGACTGACTCTTCTTCACTGCCAGGAGAAAGTTTTCTCCATGTTTTGATTGTGGTACTTGATCTTATCATGCTCTAAGTTTTGATACCTCATAAACTGCATCCAACACTGTCAGGTTCTTCCAAAAGATTTTTGGGTCAGTTTCTTCATCCATGTATTTCTGAAGAAGTCCTGCCTGGTAATGTCTTTTTGCTGTGACTAAATCTCCCTACCTCATAGGCTAAATCAGACTCATAGCATTTGATGCAACAATATCCTGCTATCACCTGAACTCAACACTTCTTCATTTGCATATGCTGGGGAGAAATCTAAAAGAACTACTACTTTTCCTACAAGACTATTGGATTTCAAATGCTTTGTACCTGTGGCACAAACTACTGTCAGCAAATAAAACTGTTCCATCCATGTACCTTTCTGACTGAAATAAGTGTCAGGAATATTTGAAGGTGAAGGTTACTTTGAATGCACAGTGTCCAAATTATTCTTTCTTTCTTTCTTTCTTTCTTTCTTTCTTTCTTTCTTTCTTTTTTTTTTTTGTCCTTCCTAAAACACAAAGATTATGTTTGTGTAAACTGGTGGCATCTGTACATCACATAACAATGATTCTCTCCCTGCTTGCCTTATATACCAAAGTACTTTGCTCAGTGTCAAGAATTAACATACTTTAATGCAGCCATTTCCAGAACAATCTGATTTGATCATCACCATAAATTTGTTCCAGCTGTAGATTCTCTCAACAAATTTCTGAAAGTTACCACAGAATTCACTGGCAGCAGTTCCATCTTTTAATTCTGTCCCTTTACCAGCCGCCAGTGGAGTACCATGGCACTGCTTCAATTGAGTCAATCAGATGTCGGATTAAAACCGCCTTCCATCTCCAAAGCATTTTTTTTTAAACAGTGGTTTGTTTTGTGTTCCAGACACTGGCATTCCTTATGTTTCCTTTTGTTTAAACTACTGTATCACCTGCCTGGGAATGGTTATGTATATCTATAATCCCAGCACTGGGGAGACTGAGGCAGGAAGATCGCTTTGAGTTCCAGGCCAATTTAGGCTACATAGTGAGTTCCAGGTCAGCCTTTACTACACAGGGGAAGTTTGCCCAAAAAAAAGCGCCCCTTTGTATCATTTTCATATGCCACAGGAAGTTATTTCAAGAGATGATTTCTTCAAGGTTTTAATAATGCCAAGCTTAATCATAACTGTCAATACTACATGCTGACATTTTCCCACATTTTAAGTGGCTAATATTTTAGCTGATTACCAGGAGAAGACAATTAACAACTTACATTTTACTACAGAAAGATTAGAAATGGGATCTTGAGATCACTCCTCTGCCCCCTCAGATAAGATCTAAATTACTCTCTTCACTTGCATTTTAAAACTTAGAAAGTCATGCTAGGGATATAGCTTTGTGGCACAAGCACCTGCCTGGCAAGTGCAAGATCCTGAGTTTGATTCCCAGGACCAATCAATCAATCAATCAAACTTAGAAAGTTCCAGACAGCAAAGATTAGCTTCCATTAAGCCTATCTTCTTTCTTTCTTCTCACTTAAGTCTTTTCATAAACTGCAATCCTTCTGAAGGTTAGAAACTGAACCACAATTACCTATCACGGTCTCTAAAATAGTTTCATTGCATACTCAGATTTGGCTGTAGAAAAGTCCTTTGCTAAAGACACAGACTAGAGAATTCTGGGACATGAAGAAGAAAATATTTAAATCAAAAGAGGACTTGGAGACTTAACACAGAGAAAAATTCATTCCCTATGTTGTCTCTGTCAGGCAGAGAACTGTAAGGAAAGCCATCTCTGCTAAACGAAGGACCACTTTAGATGACACAGGTGAGTGCTTATGAAAATCACAGTGAGCAAATCAAGGCAAACTGCAAAGAAACAAGAGGTACAAAAAACATGAAAGTGGTCAGGCAGAAAGCTCCAACTTACTGCACCACAAACATACTAAATTGATTTAGCAGATGAAAAGGTGAAAGGTGGGCAAAAGGTGGTATCACATGATTAAAGCAAGCATCAGAAAACACTGGTACAAATCAGGACCCTAGGTAGAGACTGTGAGGTGGAAGGCTGCGTAAAAAAATAAAGATTTTACACAGCCTTCCACCTCACGACGATCATCAACAGAAGTTGTTCCTGTGGTGGCTGGACAGTCCTTGGAGCCTCTGAAACTTCCTTAAATTAAGAGATCAGAGAGGAACCATGATAGGGAGGGCCCAGACGCTGGCAACCAAGGTGTCACTGCCACATACAGCTACTGAGCCAGCCAGCAATCTGCCCCTGGGTGCAGGATGCTTCCAGACCCTGGCTGAGGCATCTGGCCCTGCTTCCTGCATAGTAGCCAGAAAGTGCAGCCTCCTGAGCAAGCCATTGAGGGGGTCAATGGCTTCCTTTGAAATATAGTATCATGAAATATTTTGCATTGAAACATTTTTTCAATTCACACATTATTTGAATGTATCACTTTATTTCCAGGTGTTTGAAGGTTTCCTTGTTACTTTTCTGTTACTAATTTCTAGTTTTATTATTGTGGTCAGAGAACTCTATGTGATTTCAAATTTGCTGAAGTTTATTCTATAGCCCAGGAACTTGTCTAGCAAACACTTTGAAAGAATGTGTTTCGGTTTTCTTGTTGGGTGGAGTGTCCTATAAATGTTAATTAGATTCTGATGGTCATGCTGTTGAGTTTTTCTATATCCATCTGTTTGGCCTATAAAATGTTGAGAGGAGTGTGAAGTCACCAACTGTAACTACAGATTCATCTACTTGTCTTTTTAGTTCTTTCAGTCTCTGCTTCCACATAATTTTGCAGCTGTTTGACCCATACAAATTTAGTATTCCTGTGTCTTCTCAGAGGATTGACTGTTCATGTATTATGAATCATAAGTGGTGGAAATGAAGGAACCCAGAAAAGCTGGATTCACTTTCTCTGTTTGAATGATATGTAAAAACATTTTCTCCCTTTACCCCTCTTTGTCCCCTGGTTTATAATATGGTAATCGACAGATTTTCCTTCATTCCCACGACTACTCTATCTGATACTAAGATAGTACCTCAAGCTTTCTTTTAATTCATGGCTGTACAATACTTTATATCTTTTCTACCCTTTTACTTACAAATTACCTATACTGGTATACTTGGACTTTCTAAAGCGTATGTCTTTTTATCTATTCTGCAAGTTTAGGCCTACAATTTGTATATTTAAGCAACTTACATTTACTAAATATTAATATGTTGTCTATAATTTTTTTCTATTTCTTCTTCTACTTTTAGTTTTTCTGCTTTCTTTTTCCCACCACCCTGTTGATTACTGAACATTTTTCATGATTCAATTTTAATTTATCTATAATGTTTCAAATGTATTTCCTTTTATAGTTGTCATAGTGATTACTCTAGTTATTATAATTTACCACAGTACTCATTTCACCAGGGTAGAAGGGATCTAGAAACTTTATTTCTCTTTACAGCCCTCTGACCTTTCTCTCTTGTCTGTGCAGCAACTCTATGTACATTTAGAACCACATCATGCTTGGTTGGAATTTTTATTTCAACTATTAAGTTAAACTTAGAAAATCAGTAAGTCAAAGTAAAGCATTTTGCATATACTCGAAGTTTTATCATGTTCTTTTATCCTTATGAGTATTTTCAAGTTCCTCCTTTTACAAGTTTTTTGTTCAGACAGCTCTTGAGTTTTCCTTTGGACTGGTCTATTGAAAAATTTCTCTTACTTTTCTCCATTTTAATGTCTTGATTTCCCCTTCATTTTTGAAAAATATTTTGCTGGATATAGAATTATGGGTTGACAGTTCTTTTGGTACTTGATAATATGCTTATGGTTTCTGATGAAAAATAAGCTAGTTTTCTGTCACCGACCACTACCCCATATGAGTCATTTACCTGGATGCTTTTCAAGACGCTTTTCTATAGTTTTTTAAAGTTTCATTATGGTGTCTCTTGCTCTGGGTTTCTTTACATTTATCCTGTCTAGGATTTTCTCAATTGCTTGAATCTGAGTGTTATGCTTTTATCATATTTAGCAAGTTTTCAACCACTACTTAAGTATTTTTTAGGCACTGTCCTTTTTTCTCTTTTCGGGAACAGAAATCTTAAGATATTTTATTATGGTCCCATAGGTCATGGAAAATCACTGTTTATTCCTTTTTAAAATCTATTTTCTCTAGTTTTTCCAACTAGATAATTTCTAATGTCTTATCTTTAAATTTACTATTTTTTTTTTTTGCCTGTATTCCTTCTACTCTACAGCTGAGCCCAGCAATTGAGGTTTTCTTATTTTCACTGTAATTTTCAGCTCTAAAATTTCCAGTTTTTTTCTTTTTGTATTTTCTATTTCACTGTTGAGCCTGTTTTGATTTTTTCATTTGTGTCAGCCAGATTTGTAATTGCTCACTGAAGCATTCTCACCATGGCTACTTTAAAATTTTTGTCATATAGTTTTAACATCTCTGTCTTCACAGTGTTAGCATCTATTGGTGCTTTCTACACTTAGTTTTGGATCTTCCTAGCTTCTGATAAGTTATTTAGTTAAAACTTGGGGAATAGAAGAAAAGATGGCGGATTGATAGGTAGCACAATAGAAAGCCTCTCCGAGAAAAACAACTCAGATGCTAGAAGCTTAACACCATGGAGAAGACCAGGTAAAAGGAGAGGAATTCTCGCGACCCAGGAAGAAACTGAGGAAAAAGAAGCAGCAGCAGCAGCAGCAGCAGCATGGACGGAGGGCTGGAGATGGGCACCCTCCCATTGCTGTACTGGGCGCATCTTAGAGTCCGGCGACTCAGGATCGAGCTGAGGTCGCGGCCCCGCCTAGAGCTGGGGATGGTGAGCCTGAGACCCTTGGCAGGAGGAGGCGCTGTAACAGGGAATGGAACCAGCGAACCGAGCTGCATGGACTTTGGTGAGCGCTGAGAACTGGGATTCCCCAGAGCAGGGTGACCAGCTAGACAACATATTGGAGTTGGGCAGGGCAAGCTTGAATCAACAACTGAAGCAGTGTCAGTTGGCAGCTCCTGGCCCAAAGAGGATTGGTGGGATCTGCTTGGGCTGGGCCATGCCCCTGGTCAGGACCCAATAGCAGGGATAAGGCTGTCCCAAACTTGTGACATCTGTAGGGCACAGACTAATGTGCTGAAGACACTCACTGGTTGACTGGCTTAGAGGGGAGGGGCTGGCCCATATTGCCCCTGCATGCACCTCACAGATCAACAGCAAACTGGGGAGGGCAGCAACCCCCTAGCCAGTACACTGCAGAAAAACTGTAAGCAATACAGAAAGGACCTGAGACCTCCACTACTCACCTGTCTGAAAGAAACCAGAAACATGACAAGACAAAGAAACAACAAAAAGCCTCCAATCTCTGACCCAGGGAAAATAAGTCCAGGAGAGGTAAATACAGAGAAGATGGAGGGCAGCAAACATGCAATATCAGACACAGCCTCAAAGAAATAAAGAAATACCTCTGTGACCTCATCTACAAATTTAAATCTGAAATTCTAACTCAGGTGAAGCAAGATATAAGAAAATTAATAAAAGAAATGCTGGGCACTCCTCAAGACACAAATGGAAGAATGGAGGAACCCAGAGAAAAGAGAGAAGCCTTTGATGAAGAATATAAACAAAATCTAGAATACATGAAACATATCCAAAAAGAGTATCAGGAAATTAAAAACTCTATTGAAAGCTGGCAAAACTTCTTGACAGAAACTAAAGACAGACTTTCAAAACTTGAAGATAGATTTGCAATGTATGATCATGAAAGGAAGGATCTCTTAAAAATAACAAGGAACCAAGAAGTAACAATACAAAGGCTAGAAGATGACAAGAAGATTTATAACTTAAGAATAAAAAATGTGAATGAAGAAGGACAAATACAAATGAAATAAAAAGGCTATTCACAGAAATAATTAAGGAAAACTTCCCAAGCATAGGAAACAGAAGTGATGTTCAGATATATGAGGCATACAGAACTCCAGCTAGCTACAACAAAACAGATCTACACCCAGACATATAATAATCAGTATCCCAGAAATCCATCACAAGAACAGAATATTAAAAGCAGTCAGAGAAAAGAAACAGATTACCTATAAAGGAAAACTCATCAAAATCACAGCAGGCTTCTTGATGCAAACTATCAAATCAAGAAGAGCTATTAGCAAAGTATTCCAAGCCCTGAAAGAAAATAACCTCCAACCCAGATTGATGTACCCTGCAAAACTGTCTCTCAAAATTAATGGAGGGACAAGATATTTCCACAACAAAGAGGAACTGGGGGAGTTTGTGACCACCAATCCAACCCTGCAAAGAATACTGAAAGACATTCTAGCAAGAGAGAAGAAAATCACCAGGGTTCCAGGAACAATGGCAGAAAGACCTCAAAGAAAGGGGCAGTCAGTGGAATCAAGGAGAAAAGTAAACAACAGTGACAGAAAAATAGCATTGCAGAGATGAGGCAGAGAAGATTGGCTATATCGCTGTTTTGTCTTGACTGATTTTATTCGAATCTGGTATGCTTGATAGTATCAAGTCTGAGAGTAGAGGCAACTACTCTGAAGATGACAAGATTCAATACCCATTCTGGTTTGATTATTAACTGCCTTTGAAGTCCTATAATGTCTCCAATGTTTGGCTTTTATTAATAGTGCTATGTACTGCTATCTTTAATTATACTATGCCTGATGATATAGACAATTTTATTGAAAATAACAAGAGACATCATAGTAACTACCATAGATCACCTAGTATTGTGGTTTTATATGTCCTTTTAATTTCGTGTTTTTCTAGAAATTTGTTTTGTTGACTTGTTTTGATTTGTTTTTCCCTCTAATACACAAAGGCTAGGTATGCATGTAGAGACTTATACATGTGTAGAACTTCTAAACAGTTTACAAGAATGGATTATAGTTATGGTAAAGACAAAAGAGAGGAAAAGTATTCTAAAGATATAATCGCATGTATGTTTAAGTGTGTAGGACTGATAATCATATTACTAAGTTTTTGTTGAATAGATGAACAGAACTGATTGCAGTCTCACTGTTTAAATGTCCACTTTGTATGCTTTACTTATGTAACTTGAACAACTACTTCCAAGAGGAAAATATGTAATTATCAACTAGTGATTTCTTATTGCTTTTTTTTTAAATTATGTATTATTTCTGCCCTCTTTCTGTTTCATTTTTTTTCTTTAAATAAAAAAAAACTTGGAATATTTAGACTCTGGATCTTATATAAAATATGCTTTAGCTACTTTTTACGACATCACAATGGCAAGAGAAGACTAATACTGCCACCTTATTATGTCAAAGGTAGTCTAGATTCCCCCTCTACTTCTACTGACACCCAAATTAAGGAGGATCTTTATGACCCCATTTGGCAAGAGTGGTTATTCCATCCCCCCATGAGAGCCCCACAAACACCTCTCTGGAAGGGAAGAGGCAGGAATGACTTCTCACTGCTCCCTGTATGACCATGGTGTCACCAGAGATGATGCTGGTAGCAGGGGCTTCTTCCCTTAACAGGCAGTAAGGAGGTGCCCTACTTCTATCCCGGTTGGGTGATATCAGACAAGGCTTACTGGAGAGACAGGACTTAAATCACTGCTCAGCCCTGTGGTGTCAGTAGGTAGGGAATAACCACTCTTGCCCATTACTGTCCTGATATGGACATGTTAGATTAATACCAGCCCCACAAAATGAATTAGAAAGTACTCCTCTGAGTCTGTTCTCTGGAAGAAAAGTGTCATAAATGCTTTCTTAAATACCTGGAAAAATTCATCAGTGAACCCAATTGCTGCCCAGTCATTTTTATTTTGTTTTGTTTTGTTTTTTGCTGTCAGGAATAGAACTCAGGATCTTGCACTTGCCAGGCAGATGCTGCACCAATTGAGCTATATCCCCAGCCCTGCCCATTTTTTATTAGATGTAAGACATTGTGAATTTTATATTTTTTCACTGTTGGGTTCTTTGTTTTCTTATATCTACGTCTGAATACAGTCAAGATATTTAGGGATGCAGTCAAGATATTTAGAAATATTCTAATCTTCAAATCTTGCTGGTATACTTGTTAGACAGAACCAGAACTGCCGTTAGCAGACAGGTAGTTCAGTGCACCACACAACAGAGAGTCTTTCCACTCTGGCTAGCAGAGACATGAATTTCTGCCCAGAACCACTTGAGCACTAGGGCTGACCTGGACTCCTTCCTTTGTCTGGTCTTGTATATTTTGCTCACACATGTGTAGTGATCAGTAATCAGATGAAGACTCTGCAGAACTCCAGAGTTCTCTAACACTCTGCTTTTCAAATCCTAGTTGCCTTAGCCTCTAAATTCTGAATTTCAACTTCTCAACACAGAGATCATGGAGCTCAACTTGTGTTTTCCTGCTTGGCACAGTCACACAGAAAACCCCTCCAGACATAGGATGGGGCAACTGAACAGTCACCTCATTTAGTTTCTGTCCCTGAGGGATCACTGCTCTCAACTGCCTGTTTTCCAGTGTCTGAAAACCATTGTTTCCTGCTTTTTGTCCCTAGTATTCTATTATAGTCAGAAGCAGAACTCCCCAAGACTGCCTAAATTTGAACAATAGTCCTGACATATATTACCTATGTGACCCAGGGCTAGTCTTTTTCTCATTTATAAAATGAAAATAATGATTATCTAATTTCTAGGGTTGGTGACAAGATTCAAACAAATGTTAATTAGCACTATGACTAATACTGTACTACTAATGGCAGTAACACTATTAATTGCTTACTATATATCAAACCTTATGGCAAACATTTTGCATATAAAATACGAATTTTCCAGATCTTAGCTTTTTAAATTACTAGATGAATTCTTTATATTCCTAAAAAAATTATAACAGGGCCAGGGATTTAGCTCAGTTTGTTAAGCACCTGTCTGGCAAGCTTGAGTTTGTGAGTTCGATCCCTGCTACCCCCCCAAAAATAATAATAATAATAATAATAATAACATGACTCCTACAATATTGGCTTTCCCTTTTATGTCCTATATTGGTCTTTCCCCAATTAATGGTCAAATGTTTTATATTAAAACATTTTTTATATTGACAAGATATCATTTAAAGTTCATATTTTAATCTATTTTGAAAGTTACCATCTCTTAGAAACACACACATATACGCCCTCAGAACAGCTACAAAAGATTAAGGAAGGGGAAGTAGGCATTGCTGGGAAATAGAGCAACATTCAGCATCTTTAAAGAACTGTACTCAAAGACTTCCGGGAAGATGGTGGAGTGGTGAGCAGCAGAGAAAGACACTGGGATACAGCAACGTGAGGACGAGATGGAGGGAAGTGAGTTCCCTGGACTCAGGAAGGTTCTGATGTGAGAACTGGAGCCCATGGGGAGACTGAGGAGAGAAACTTCAACAAAAAAGAAGGACGTGGCAAGAGGCGCCTTCTCCCTGAGTTGGGACTCTGTGTGGGAAGTGGTTCAAATCTGCGGACACACAGTGACTGTTGGCAACCCCAAAGGCCTCCATGGAGAGACACGACGCTGCACTGGAGCAGTGGACATGATGGACTGCACTGGCTGCTATATGACACAGATCTGGCAGTCCCACAGCAGAGGGCGACTGGCAGGAAACAACTGGGATCTCACCTTATTAAAAAGGTTTTACACAGCAAGAGAAACTACCAATAGACTGAAAGACAACCACCGTGTGGGAGAAAATTTTTGCCAGCTGTTCCTCCAAGGATTACTACCTAGCTTACATTAAAAAAAAAAAAAAAATCAGATGCCCCAAACTTAAAGACCAAATCCAAAAATGGGCATCAGAAATGAAGAGACAGTTCTCAGATGATAAAATCAAAATGACAAATAAATATAAGAAAAAATGTTGAATCTCATTGGTCATTTCAAGAAATTCAAATTAAAATAATGCTGAGATTCCATTTCATCCCAGAAACAATGGCTACTATCATGAAATTAACCAACAACAAATGCTGGCAAGGCTGTAGGGAAAAAGGAACCCTTCTCCACTGCTGGTGGGAGTGTAGGCCAGTGCAACCACTGTGGAAATCAGTGTGGATATTCGACTAGTGAATGGATAAAGAACATGTGGGTTTTTAATACAATGGAGTACTATTCTGCCATAAAGAAGGTTAAGTTTGAGACATTTCTAGGTAAATGGATGTACCTTAAGATCATACTCTTAAGTGAAATAAATCCGACACACATATGTGAGAAACTAAAAGTATAAATAAGGACCAAAATGTATAATACGCACTGTGAAATAGAAAGAAAATGTTCTAATGGGGAGAAGAAAAACAGAAGGGGGAGAGGGAAAGCAAAGAGAGGAAAAAGAGAAACAAACAAGAAAAGAAGGAAAAATGGAAACAAAGCTTTTGTAAATGGAGAGAGGAGGAGCAGTAAAAGGGAGGGTAGGAGAATGAGGGAAAAAAGAAATAAATTATATCATGTACAGGTACAAACTCCCTATGATGCATGTGATCATTTTATATAAAACTAAAATAAATGTACCAATAAAAATCATTAAAAAAAAAAAAGAATTTTACTCAGAGAGCCAGGCATGGTGGCATTTGCCTATAATCCCAGCACTTAGGAGGCTGAGGCAGGAGGACTGCCCTGATTTTGAGCAAGTTCATAAGCAAGTTCAAGGCCAGACTCTGGACTACATAGTGAGACCCTGCCTCAAAACAAAACAAAACAAAACAAGAAAAAAAGAAAGAAAAAAGAATAATTTTACTCAGAACAAGATAGAGCAAATGCCTTTCTCAGGTCACGAGAGTTACCCTTAGCCACAGAGTTAGTGGAAGGAAGACAACTACAACTAAATTTAAAAAGCCAGAGAACAGAAACTACAAGACGAACAATCTGAATGCTGAAAGCAAGATGAAGCTTGGGAAGGCACACAATGGAAGAAGAGATGCTTGGAGTCTCCAGAGTATCTACTGTGTGTTAGGTACTTACATACGCATTTTCATTTTATTAAATCTTTACAACTCCATTAAAGGTATTATTCCTGTTACCATTTTATATGTGAGAACGCTGATGCACATGGAGGTTAAATCAATGCTCCAGGTCACACTAAAAGAACATCGGAAATATTTGAAATTTTTTTACATAAAATTTTGTTGTTTTTGAGATATAAACTTCATTCTGGCACAAAAATCTTCAATGAGTAAGATTTTACAAATCTCTACTAAAATGCTGCCAAAATCAATGCCAGAGAATTTCCACTCTGAGGTAATTTGATTTTAATCTGAGAGACTTCTGTTTAATTTCATATGATTCAAAGTAATCTAAGAAGAGAACTTGGAATATTTTAGACAAAGAAACCATCTGGTACTAAAGCAAGACTTTTAATTGGAACTTTAGAACCTACCATGACAACAATTAAACATTTTGAGAGATTTCTTGATTTGTACTAATGATTACATCAGGATGAAAACCAGAACCAAAAGCACATTATCAGTTTTGTGTTACTAAAACTATTTCGCATTTTCACAGAACCAGGAACGTAGGGACTTTGGTTTCTCACTTGACTCATGAACAGCAAAGACCTTAGCCCGTTTGAAAAGCAGCATGGGTCAGTCTGCCTGTGCTCCCCTCTGGGTACCATCTTCCTTCAGCAGTGCAGCAGCGCCACGGCCAGTGAGAGGACGAGTGGACTTCTTGCAGTTTTACACCTCTGTTTTAGCACTGCCCAAGGCTAGAAAAGTAGGGAAGTGGAAACTGACCAGATTGTAGTAGATGTCATTGTATTCAAAGAGGAGTAAACTGGAGAGAAAAAGGGAGAGAGGGGAAAAGGGAAGAGAGGAGGAGGAGGCAGGGAGGAAGGAAAATAGGAAAGAAGGGAGGCAGACAAAAGATGAAACCCTGTCAAAAAATTGAAGAAAAAAAATAGAAAACAAGAATAAGCCAAAGCCTGAGAAGACCAAACTCTAGGACAAGCCTGAAGAAGAGGAAAAAGTAGAATTAACCTTAAGAAAAAGACTAATTGAGTCTCTCCAGGAATCCAAACATATCTTCCCTGTTTAAATGCCTGTTTTATGTATCTTCTTTAAATTTCTGGACTCATACACAAGATGCATTTAAGTAATGAAGATATGTTTCAAGAAGTGGATGAAAGAGATACAAACGTAAGAAACAAACACACAGTGATATACTGGAAGGTTAATAGAAACTTAATGCAGTTTACTTTGATTTCTATTTCATCTGACATTAACATTGCTGTATCACTATTAGCATTTTCCATTTTTCTTTCTGCTTTTAACTTGCTGCTGTTACTGGTTTTAGGTGTATCTCATGTTAACTGTATCTCATTGTTTATTATATTTTGAACCAATTTATGAGTTTCTTTTAATGTAAGAGCTTTATTCACTTGTTAAAAAAAATAATGTTGCTGAACTGGGCATGTGGTGCATGGCTCTAATCCCAGCACTTGGGAGGCTGATTTAGGAGGGCCATTGTGAGCTCAAGGCCAATGTGAGTTACAGAGTGAGTTCAAGGCTGACCTGAACTTCATAGTGAAACCCTGTCCCAAGAAGAACCTCCCCCAAAAAGTCACAAAAAATGTTCCTGACCTGATAAAAAAGTGAAGAAAGGTTACTAAGCCATATTGACTATCGTATTTTGTAAAGGTAAGAATACATTTGTATATGACATATGTGTACACAAAAGCTTGTGAAGGATGAGTGAAAGACATAACCTCAGTGGTGGGATTATGAATCACTTTTACTTATTTGACTTCCCATATCCTCAAAAGAACACACACTGTTACTAAATTTAGTGAAAGGTTTATAACTGAAAAAGAGCATGTCAGCCAGGCATGGGGCACACGCCTGCAATGCCAGTTGCTCTGGAGGTTGAAGCAGGAAAATTACAAGTATGAAGTCAGCCTAGGGTATTGAGACCCTCTCTCAACATAAAAAATTAAAAGGGCTCGGTCTATAGCTCACTGGTACAGTACTTGCCTAGCATGTGCAAGACCCTGAGTCCAATCCCTACAACTGTGAAAGGAAAAGAACAGGTATCACAGAGGAGTCTTAGGACCTGGTCACTACATATGTTTACTCGGTCTACATCTGAGGTAGTAGTATTCCTTGCCCATCTCTCTTGAGATTTTAATACCTCTCCACTGAATTACTGTTGGTACTTTCATTCCCTCAGGCTAGCAGTACAATCACTTGCACCAACAGCTTTGTATTTCTCACACTTCATTACTATTTTCAGAATAATACAAAATTAAGAGTCCTAACAATGTCGTGAAAACAGTTCTCTCACTTTTGAGTGACTGAAACATTTGCCTTTCATCTGTATGAAGTCTGAGATTTAATATACTCATACAGCCAACTGCAATGAGAAAGCAGAACTTTTTCATAAAATGAAGATATCTTCTTTCATGTATTATTTCTTATATTCTTTTTAGTTCAGAATATTATGAGGGATAGGTGAATTCTTAAACAGTCCTCCTGATGAAAACTTTGAAAATTTACTAAAGAATTCTGCTCAGAACCAACACACTAAAGAATACTTATTTTTATCCATACAAGCAAAAATGCGCAAATAATGTATGAGGTCTTAGTTAATGCAAGAAAATCCAATTATAGGCAAACCTTGAGCTATTATGGGTTTGGTTCCAGGCCATCACAGTAAAGCAAATTATCCTAATAAAGCAAATCACATGAATCTTTTTAGTTTCCCAGTGCAAATAGTTATGTTTCAACTTTACTTAGTCTACAAAGTATATAATACTATTAAAGCACCCTATCTTAATGAAGGGTGCTTGTTGAAGTGACAATAAAAGGTTTACAGAACTATATAAACTTATAAAGCACCCTATCTTAATGAAGAAATACTTTACTGCTAAAAAAAAATGCTAGCAAGTCATCTGAGCCTTCAGTGAATCATGTTTTTGCTGATGAAGGATTTTGTGTCAATATTAATTGCTCCTGACTGGTTATCAAGGTGACTGCTGAAGGTTGAAGGATGTGACAATTTCTTACAAGACAACAATTAAGTTTGCTGTACAACTGACTCTCTTTCAACTGACTCTTTCCTGAAAGATTTCTCCATTGTCACAGGTCATGTGGTTAGTAAGATTTACTCACAGAACAAATTTTTCATAATTGGAATCAGTCCTCTCAAAGCCCATTTGTGGTTTATCAACTAAGTTTATGGAATACTGTAAACCCTTTATTGTCACTTCAACAATGCTCAGGTCACTTTCACCAGGAGCAGGCTCCACCTCACAACACCCCCAGTAATGCCCTCCCCTGCCTTCTTTGCCTTTCTATCAGAATCAGTTTTTCATCCATTCAGGTTTTCTCATGAGATTACAAAACTCCAATCACATCTCAGGTTCCACATCTAAATCAAATCCTCTTACTAGTCCCATCCCATTGACAGTTATTTCTTACACTGGTCTAGAACTCCTCAAGGTCACCCATGAGGTCTGGAATTAACATATTCCAAACTCTGCCAATGAGTAGTAATATCTGGAAAGAAATTCTTTTTTCTGAGCAGCAGGTCTCAGGAGTGAACCTAAAACACTCAGCAAACCATTCTGCGCCATCATGTCAGATGTGCTTGTCATGAAGGCTCGTTGTTTCACTGAGTAGACTTTAGTATGATTCTTAAAGGGCCTAGGATTTTCAGAACCCTAAAGGACCCCTGGCTTCCTCTTAAACTCACCAGCTGAATTAGCTCCTCACAAGAGAGTGAGCCTGTTCCTTGAAGCTAAATATTGATTTCTCCTCTCTGACTATGAAAGTCCTGGTGGGATCTTCTTCCACAAAAGGCCATTTCATCTACACTGAAAACCTGGTTGGCACAGCAGTCCTCCTCGCTGTCCTAGCCAGGGCTTCTGGATGACTTGCTGCGGCTTCTCTGTCAGTACCTGCTGCTTCACCTTGCATGTTACCTAATGAGGATGGCTTCCTCTCTTACACATCACAAACCAACCTCTGCTATCCAAGAACTTTTCTCTGGCAGCTTCCTTGCCGCCATAGTCTGAATCAGGAGTACCGCTCAAAAGCCAGAATGTGAGAAGCTTATTCCTCAGGTTGGTGTTATGGGGGGTCATAGAAAGTATGACAAAGGGCCTAGCAGAAAGTCTTCCAGTCAGTAGGGTACACCCTCTCAAGGGGGTAACAGAAATGTACTGCCACAGCCCCTTAGCAATGAAGGCCGGCCAGTCATAAACTAAAGCTTCTAAACTGTGACGTAAGATAAGCCCTTTCCCAGTTGCTTTATCTCAGGTATCAGCTACATCTGCAAAAAGCACAACTTTGTCAGCCTTCATAGAATTTAAGAGTTAGGGTCTTGCTCTGGATTAGGCTTTAGATTAAGGAAACATGGCTTGAGCTGGGATTGCCATGAGTTCAAGGCCAGTCTGAACTATATAGCAAGGCCCTTTCTCAAAAAAAAAAAAAAACTGGAAATGTGACTGGTTTGATCTGTCCAGGTCACTAAAATTTCTCCTCATCAGATTTTTTTTTTTTTATCTTTCCCCCATTCACTGCACTAGCACTCTTAATTTCCATCAAGAGCTTTTCCTTTGTATTTGCATTTATAACCTAGTTAATTACTTGGCACAAAGAGGTCTAGCTTTTAGCCTTAGTTTTCAGCATCCCTTCCTTACTATGCTTGATCATTTCTAGCTTTTTCTAGTTTTTGCTTTAAGATGAGAGATACATGATGCTTCCTTGCACTTGAGCACTTAGAGGCCACTATAAGGTTATTCATTGGCCTGGTTTATTACTGTATCTCAAGGAATAAGGAGCCCCAAGGAGAGGGACAAATGTAGGGGAATGGCTGGTTAACACAGCCAGACACACATTTATGGATTAAGTTCACTCTTACATAACCCTCTTAAACTATTACTATAGTAATTAGCAATGATTACTGATCATAGATCATGATTAACAGACATGATAATGAAAAAGTTTAGAAGACTGTGAGAATAACCATGTTACAATCAAAAAAAAATATGAAGTGAACACATGCTGTTGGAAAAATGGTGTCAATTTCTCAACCTAGTGTTGCCCCCTTCAATTTGGAAAAAAATTTAATAACTATGAAGAGCAATAAAACAAGGTATGCCTACATTTTATTACATGAATTTGTGTATTTTACACCAGTTTAGGTTGTAAATGAGAAGCCAGTAAGAGCAGGTTCTACTTTGAAGCTTTGAAATTACATGTGTTGTTCCTATGAGCTGTTTTTGAAACTATCTGCTATTTCGTGATGCACAATCATCTCACCAGGTTTTACTGTGTTTGTGTACAGAAATCAGAATGTGAACATAAAATGATGAAATGAAAGCTAATCTCCAATTATTCAATAAGTAATATGGCTCCTTTACAAGCCTTTGGGAAGTAGAAGGAAAAAAAACTTCAGTTTTATCAGAAAATTTTACTTTTCTAGGCCCTACTAATTATGGCTTCTTAGCTGGCAGTTTATCTTCAGATTTCTAACACTATCACAGGATATATTAATCATGAAAATTAATGACAGTATTGATCCCTTAAATTTTTTGAATAAAATTTTTGACTATCATTTGGTCTTTCATGATGAAAAATAGATCAGTCATCAAGGGTCAAATTCAGGTTTCATTCTTTAAAAATTTTAAAATTAAAAAAAATTAAGCCACAATTATTACTAGGTAAATATTACACTTGACTTTAAAAGCAAAATCTAAAATAAAACAGTGCTACATGGAACCTCAACAGTTCCTCTCAATGTATTAATCTTCATGTTAGGCTTGAAATCTTTATCATTTCTATTTTCCACAAGAAAATTCTAAATCCAGTTTCTTCAAATCTGTCATACTTACAGGCTGAAAACCTTTTATAATCACACACAGTATAGATCAAGTGACCCTTGCCACAAAATCACAGTTATTAGAGGGCTGTAATCAATTCATCCACTACAGTGCTCTGTTCTACCAAATGAGCTGCTGGAGTCCCCACTGGGAGGGCTGTTAATCAGAATGGCAACTTCAAATCACTGGGCCTTTCAAAATGAAAACTCTAAGAGTTGTGAGTTTTAACACCAAAGCTGGGATTATCAGAGTTTTGCTGTTAACCTGGCTGCTGATTCTCTGAGACTTTGGACGGTTTATTTATCCTGTGACTCCTAATTTAAAACGGAGTAAATAAGGAAGTCCTGCCCCACCTCACTGACTATTACAGTAGAAAGTAATAAGCAATTAAAGCATTTAAAACTTTGTAAAGAATTTTGTGTGTGCATGTGTGATACTGGGGATTGAATCTAAACCTCTGTGTGTGTTAGAAAAGCGCTCTGAGCTATATTCCCACTGAGCTACAGCCTCGGCCCTTTTTAAATTTTGGCATATCTTGCCTCAGTCTCCCAAGTAGCTAAAATTACGGTATGTGCCTCCACACCCAGCTGTTAAGAATTTTTAAATGCGAAAAACTTCATAGTTTAAATATTTATAGTATTCTGGGACAATAATATGAATGGACTAAAATGATCCAGAGTTCAGATAGCCTCTTACATATGGAAGAATCATGGAGCATTGCGTGCTGACCAGAATAAATCAGTCAGACCCAAATAGTATGGTTTTGGTTTTTATTTCTATCTAGTGATAGGTTTTTCCTCATGTAATAGCTGTCTCTGTTGCTCGACAGCGCCCCCTTGTGTTAATTTCGCAAATCCCCAAATCAAACCCCCCACCCTTTGGGCATGTGCAGAAGATCCTCCTATCAGCTGTCAGTATGTTATTCTGCCCGCCCCTTTGGCTCCGCCTCTGCTAGGTCCCTATAAAAACGCTGTGACTTGCTGAAGCTGGTGAAGGCTGCCTGCCTCCCTGCCCAGCCGGCATCTCCTCAATAGTCTCCTCAGCAGCCCTCCCAGGCCCTCAATAAAAGCCTGTATACCTCCCTCCTGCTCTCTCTCTTCCCTCTCACGCGGCGAAAAAACCAAAATCTAGGGCACTGTAAAAATCTAATAATTGGTAAAGGAGCGAGACCATTTTAACTATTAATTCCAAATACAAACAATGAAGTAAATATAAAATGCAGTAAATATAAAATGCAATGAAGTAAATATAAAATGCACAAGTAAATATAAAACACAGAACGTACCACATAACTAGACACCAACCTATTTTTTTATAAATACGACAGAATAAAATTACTGCTTCTCTCCTTTTATCCTGAAAAATCATCTAAAAGTAACATGAGGAAGGAAAACCAGAATCCTCATTTTTAGAAAAACTAGGAGACAAACCACAAAATGAGTAGAAAGGCTGCCAAAGGAATACGAATACCGGTTGCTGGCGGCAGACAGAAAATACTACAGGAACAGGTATCAGAAAGAACAAAGTATACTTCCTACCCTACAAAAGTATAAACTCCTTGTTTATATCAATTGAAACAAGATGCAAGAGCTGACCACTAAAGCTCCCAGGAAGTGATTTGGGTCTAACAAGTAGAGGAGACAGTGTTGAAAAGCAATCTCATAAACTGTATTTACACAGAGAAAACTGTCTCCACGGCTATGGAAGACAAGAGATTTTATATGATGGAAACTTCCAGTGTCTATCTCTATTGCCAGGGGGCAGAAAAAAGACAAATAAATCAAATAGTTCAAAAAGAACATTCACAGAAAAATACTAATGAATATCATGATACATGCTTTACCATACACAAACTAATAAAACTATAAAATTAACTCTAATTTGTGATTTATAAAAATATATATAACCATAAAATTTAGGCATGGTGGCACACTCCTATAATCCCAGCCACTCAAGATACACAAAGGGAAATCACAAATTCAAGGTCAGCCTGGACAACTTAGTAAAATACTAACTTGAGCTAAGAAATAAATAAACACAAAGGTCTGGGTCTGTAGCTCAGTGACACAGCATTTACCGAGCATGCACAAGGCGCTGGGTTCAAACCTCAAGCATGGCAAAAAAGTAAAGGAAAACAAAATTACTGACTAGAATAATCTCAAAGTATATAATCAATTGCTTACCTCTGATTCATGCTTCATTTTTTCTTCCTCTAAAATACGTGCAAATTCTTCTTTCTGGTGTTCAAATTCTGACTTAAGAAATGTATGTTCATAGCGAAGCTTATTATATTCAGCTCTATACTTTTCCACTTCCTACATTAAAAGGAGACTACAATTCATGACAAATTTTTAAGTAAAATTTGTGCTCGCTTTAACAAATATAATTTTAAATTATATAACAGCCTTTCTAAAAGTAAAAATACATATTTAACAGAAATACAAATGAAACTTGGAAAATCCTTTTAAGTATCCTACATGGAGAATTAATACACTCCTGAGAAGGCACCAATAAAGAAAATTACCATTCAATTAATGTTACCTCTTCACTGATTCTCATTATAATAAAAATGCATGGCATGACAAGTTTTACCTCTTAGCTTAATAAATATTTAAGAAAGCAGCAAACTTTTCAAAATACAGCCAAGTTTTTAAAGTATAATAAAGTATAAAACACTCCTCTAAAAGAAAGATTTCATCAAAGTAGGTAAAAGATCATTTGAATATGCAGAGCAGTAACTTAGTGTTCCATTAAATTTTACACTGATGGTGCGAGCACACACACCAGCTAAACACTCATAAACATCTTTCCTGGGTCCTGAGAGGGCATCAGCCTTGCAACCTTACAATCTATAAAACTATTCTGAATATTCAACCAAAAACTTAGGCAACAGAGAAGAAAATGCGGAAGACACTATTTTAACAAATATTAGAAAAGTAGGGAGTAAGGAAAGTATGTCTCTTAAAATATTCAGCTCACTATAAATCTTTAATTCAAAGACTTCTAAGCCAGTTTATAAACCAAGAACATTGGTTTCATATTATTAGAGATATATTTTGTTTTGAATTTAAAAGCATGCTTTAACATCACTTGATCACCTACTTTGGATCTGAGTAATTTTATTTCCAAACATTAAATCTACTATCACTAGAAAAATATTTGGAATATCATAGTATCAAGCCAGTAAGCCGTTATGAAAGAGGATTCCACAACTGCCTTGTGTGACAGTATCATCAGACTATGACCTCCCACAGGGGTCTATTTTGATAGGACATTAGTCATTTGTATGTACAGGCCTGGTATGTTTGTTTTTAAAGGCAACATAGCAAATGTCTGACACCGCACCTAATCTATTTCTTTGCCATCTTTCCCAGTACCCTTTATTAAACATTTATATTATATCAACACTTCATAAAATGAGGTATCTTATCTTTAAGTAAAACTAACAAATATTTTCCTTTCTGACATTGCATGAAACTCATTCTTTCATTCAACAAATATTAACTGGGCACTACTGTGTATCGGGAACTGTTCTAGAAACTTGGAATGTAACACTGAAAACAGATCAAGATTATTTCTCTTGTGCAACAACAATTCTGGAGTTGCTAAAATAGAAAAGCATAACAGATAAGTAAATAACATAGCACGTTGGCATATGACAGATACTGGAGCAGGCCCTATGCCGCAGCAGGCATGCAGAGCCCTCACTGTCGGCACATGAACCACGTTGCCACAGCAGCAACAGTTGTTTATTCTACACTAAAACCTCAGTTTTCAGGCTGAATTGCAAAGTAGGCACTTTGCAATAAATAAGTGGGTTTGAAGTTACAGTTTGACAATGGTCTCTAAAAGGTCGACCATGCTTGTAGTAGAGGGTAACTAAAAACAGAGTAAGATAAAGGGGATCCAAAGGTTTAAGCAGTGATGAGAAAAGCAGATTGCAATGTTAAAATGGGAAAGCAGAAGGGGCCAACAGAAGTGGGCCTCAGTAAGCAAGTAACATTTTAGGTAATGACTTGCAAAAGATGAAGCAGTAAGCCAAGAGATGGCTAGATGAAAGATACTCAAAGCAGAACCATGCTTCTAAAGCGCTCCTGAACCGCATTGTGTCTGGAGAGCCAAAAACACATCAGCAGGATGTAGCTGGGGGAAGGGAAGTCAGAGACAATGGAGTCCAAGGCTGTAAACCTTAGAGGCCACTGTAAGGACTCCACGTAAACAGGGAGCCCCTGCAGAGTTTGAGTAAAGGAAAGAAACTTTACATCATGTGACTTTCATAGTCATATGACAGCAAACACACAGAGTTCTACGTAATTACTTACTTCATCCAGATTCCGAAAACGCTCTCGCATTGGAGTTTCTAATTCTTGTTGTATCTGGGCTCTTAACAATTCCAAGTTTTGCCGATTTAATACCTTGTATGTAAAGAAATACAAATAATTTCAAATATAAAAATCATATATATGGAAATAAAAGATTCTCCAAATGTCAGAATCTAATTATGACAATGAAATATATAGAAGTTGCCATAATAGAGATAAATTTACGATAATTACTATATAAATGGGACCATAGCTTCAAACGATACTTTTAAAAATCTCAATTTCTAGCTCTCAGAGATGTGAAAAAAAATCTATTAACATGAGGTAAAGACAATCACTAAATGTTACCACGATTATTAAGAATAACTATGTTGTCAGCTAAGACTAGCATATTGAACACAATGGCTGGCGGTCCAGCTATTTTCTAAAACAGGCAAAGGTGCAATAATTTGTTATACCAAAGTGAATTCTTCAGGCTAATTTCTAACCAGAAAGGCTGATGGTTTCTCAGAATATCCAAATTAATGTAAGCTCCTCTCTGTCACACACTCTTACAGAACTCACATTCCAATAAGCAAATAAATATTTCTGTAAATTCCACATGGGCAGGCACAGTTGTCCTTAATCACTGCTGCATTCCCGACACCTCCCACCACAGCCTGCCGCGCAGAAACCACTCCAGCATTCCTTCACAAATGAACAAATGAACAAGTACTGGTTGTTAAAAAAAAAAAAAATCAGTTACTTATATATGAGTTTCCATGAAAATGAGAGTAATATTCAGTTTAGTTCATTATTCATCAGTTTTCCATACACTTTATTCAAAACAGTAGTAAAAATTTTACTAAACCCAAGGTACTTTGCAATGTACTATAATCTATCTGTTCTAAGTATTTCACATGCATTAACTTACTTAAACCCCAATGATATGGCTTGTATGTCTCCTAAAGTCTCACATGGTCATATGTGAGGCTTTTCTGAGGCAGCTGGAGCTAGAGTGTGGGATGTTAGGATCAAGGATGTGATGCTGGGATTGACTCACAGTTCAATGCTAGGATTAAGGGTATGAGTATCCTGGATCAACTATAAAGGACAGACAGGAAGTCATCGATTACTGCTTGCCTCAGCTTTCCAAGTGCTGGGATTACAGGTGGGTACCACCACGCCCAGCCAGCTATGAGACATTTTTTTTAAATCTCTTTTAATTTCATATTTAACTGGAGTTAACAAGGTGATCCTTTGACTTTCAGTCTATATTTTATTGTTCTAAATAATGGCACCTGTAGCATTAATAAGTTGTAATGGCATGTGAATCAGTGAATCTTCTTTTTCCTAACTAGACAATTGAAATTACATGTTTATAGTTTACAACACACTTTGATATGTGTATACTTTGTGGAACAACTAAACCCAGCTAATTAACATCTCATATATTTATCATTTTTTGGTAGCACAAATTACATTTTTGTTTGATTTTAAAAAAGGACTGTACATGTACACAGAACTGGCATTTGCAATACATACAATTATACTGTGTGGGATGTAAGCAATTGTATTGCATCCTAAACCCAGGACATTTCTTATTGATAATTTTAAACAAACAAGTATGGGAATTTAATAAAGATAATTACACCCCCAAATTATGTGTTTTGAAATTTCATTTTAGCTTTTTTTTTCTTAATCTTCTTTTTCTCCTTGAAATAAAATGGATTTGGAGGGAAAAAAAGATAATTACGAGTTATTTTGCGTCTGGATTATTCATGGAACTGATGATTTGAATAGTTGAGTGTTTGTCAAAATATGTATTTAGATTGTTCTTTACTGATTTTTATTTAATTTGCAGTTTTTACTTAAGGCTGATGGAAACAATGACTTAATTATTCAGCTTATAGATACCTATATATTTTACCTGTAGTTTCTCCTAATAACCTCTTCCTTTTAATTGGGGTGTTTAATGTTTTTACATTTACTGTGATTATTAATAATTTTAGTTTTAAATATATTCTTGATTTCCATATGTTGCACTGTTTCCTGTTTCACTTTTCTTAATTTTTCTTTTTATTTGTATGATTCCATTGTATCTTCTTACTAGCTTTTAATTATGTACACCTTTTATGCTGAGTGTAAGTCTATCTGCCTACCCTAGCTATAAATCCTATCTACATTGTTATTTTTGTTTGAAAAGGTCACTGTCTTAAAAATAGATTTAAATAATAAGAAAAATTCTTATGTATTTACCTATGTAGCTGTCAGTTTCAGTGTTCTTCATTTCTTTATCCATATTTCCTTCTGGTAGATTTATAAAACTCTCCTTTGCATTAAGGATTTTAACATTTCTTCTGTTGGTTAGAAAATTTTTTCAGGTTTTTTTTTTTTAAGACAGGATCTCACCAAGTTGCCCAAGTTGGTTCTGAATTGTAATCTTACCTCAGCCTTCCAAGTAGTTGGGATGATTGTGCACTATTACATCCATCTTTTTTTCCCCTTTATATCTGAAAAATTAGTGTTTTACAAAGATGTTTTCACTGAATATTGCAGCCCCAGTTGACAGCTCTTTTACCCTAGTAACTTAGAGATGTAGCTCTGCCATGGTCTGTTGTTTAGGTTATTTTACACAAGAAATGTGCAGTCTTTGTTCTGTGTGTGCCCTGTATCATTCCCATACAGTGTATTTTTAATCTCAGAAATTATAGTTTTCATCTCTAGAAATTTAATTTTATGCTTCTTATATTATTCTTGACTCAACAAATTCAGTCCTTTGGTTTTTCAAACATAGAATTAAGGTATAGTAATATTATAATAACTGTCTTAATGTCTAACATTTGTGTCACTTCTGTTTTAGAGTGATTTCTTTTTTCTTTCAGTACTGGTAATATTTTCCCACTTTGTTGCATGTCTAGAAGATTTTTATTGTATTCTAGTTAGATATCATGTGTTTTACTTTGTTGGGTGCTGGATATTTTTTGTATTCTGATAAACATTCTTAAACTTTGTTTTGGGACACAGTCAAGTTACTTGGAAACAGTTTCATCTCTCTGGGTCCTGCATTTTAAGATGTTATATGAAAGAAGCGTTTGTGTAGTTCTAATTCCTACTGCTAAGACAGGGTCCTACTGATTACTAATTTTTCTGTGAAATGAAATTTCCTCTGTGGCTTTGGGAACAGGAATTACTCTAGGTTTGTGTGTGCTGTGAGTGCTGATCCCTCTCATCCTTTTGGGTAGTTCTTTCCCTAGTTTTTGCTGGTCTCCTCAAACATGTGTGCTGCTCTGCAGAATGAGCCAAGACTTCCTGAAGGTCTTCATAGTTCTCTGTGCCCTCTCCTGTCAACCACCTTATCTTGTGACACTAACCTCTCTGGTTTCCCTGAATCCTCAATTCTGTCTCGAATTCATCAGATTCTTCTTGGGTATCCTGTCTTGTGCCATGGCCTGGAACATCCTAGAAGCGTACCTTTGTTTTGCTTGCTTCTTTATATCCAGTGTCTCACAAACTGTTGTTTAACTTTTGTCCATTTGTTTTCTTATGCAGGAGAGTATAGCTAGTCTCATTATTCTCTCTTGGCTGGAAGTGGAAGCCCTTTTAGTTTTAATTAACTTCTAATTATGAAATTCTTGAGCGTGTGATAGTGAAATACACAGAGTTAGTGTAAGACATTCTCATATACCCATCACCCACCATCAGTAATGGTCTCTGAACCAGACTTGTTTTAAATACTACCTTTCCTTCCACTCTGCCAATCTCTATAGATTACTTTGAATCAAATCATATTATTTCAGCTCTAAAAAACTAGTATATATCTGTTTTGTACTGAAAGAATTCCTCTTTTAAAAGTATAACATGTTTATCATACTTACTTATTCCTTATTACTTTTTAATAGTTTTATTTTGTTCAGATTTCCTTAAATTTTCCACAGTTTTGCTCGTTCTTAAAGTTGGTGTATACCAGGCACAATGGCAATGCCGTAATCCCAGCCACTCAGGAGGCTTGGGCAAGAGAACTATTTTGAGACCAGTTTGAGCAACCGAGAACTGGTCTCAAGATGCAGTTTAAAAGGGACTGGTAATATAGCTCAGTGGTAGATTGCTTGTCCAGCATAGGCAAAGTCCTGGGTTTATTCTCAGCAACCCCCAACGAAGTTGGTTTGTTTGAAACAGCATCTAAATAAAATAAGTTTTCTTTATTAATGTTTTTCTTTTAATTACTTTTTTCACTTGTACTGTCAATACCATCACCCATTCTTGACACATAAGCCTGATCATAGGATCACTTGTGCATTTGAGGCCAGTCTAAGCTACATAAGCAAGTTCAAGGCCAGCCTGAACTACATGGTGAGACACTACTGTCTCAAAGGAAGGAAGGAAGAAAAGCAGGAAGGAAGGGAGGAAGGGAGGAAGGGAGGAAGGAAAGGAGGGAGGGAAGAAAGGAAGAAAGAAGAAAAGAAAGAAAAAAGAAAAGAAAAGATCCCCATCCTTTTAAGGGCCTGCACCTTATGGAGGGGGGATACAATTTAAAAATTAGTGGACAGAGAAGGCATAGTAGTGCATGCCTATAATCCCACCACTCAGGAGGCTGAAGCAGGACGATTGCTGTGAGCTTGAAGTCAGCCTGGGCTACATACTTCAAAGCCAGCCTGGACTACATAGCTCTCAAGACTTTGTCTCAAAAAAACCAAAAAACTCATCCTGAATCAAGGCTGACACTTTCCTAACACTTGGTTTCAAGTGGGAGCCTAAAGAGATGTCTTTCTGTGGTTTGTTGACCATTTCAGAACTTGGGAAATAGAATGCTCAATTCATTAGAAAGAAACACCTTACTAAAAACAAATTAACTTATAGCCACATGTGGTAGTACACACCTGTAATCTCAACTCTTGGAAGACTGAGGCTGGAGAATCACCGTAAGTTTGAGGCCAGCGTGGGCTCCATAATGATTTCAAGGCCATCCTGGACTACATAGCAAGACCCTGTCTCAAAAAACAAACAAACAAAAATCTCTCTCTCTCCCTCTCTCTCTCTCTCCCTCTCGATTTATAGTTTTAAATATATTTAATAACATGCACCAGGTTCAAAGGTATACTTAAATTTTTCTTGTTTATTCCATTTTAGCATAAGATAAACACTTTCGAAATATCTGCTACTGTAATTTTCTTTAACCTTTGTCCACAAAGAATAACTATGTTTTAAACATTTATCTTCAGAGTTCTAATTGCTTTGCACATGCATTTTCTGTATTAAGGACAGTAATCACAACAACTGGCAGAATATTTAATAAAAAGAGGAATTGGGGAAAAACAAAGAAATTAACAAATAAAAATTAGTGGCTGGAGCCAGGTACAGTGACTCACGCCTGTAATCCCAGTACTCTGAGAAACTGAGGCAGCTTGAGCCCAGATGGGACAATTTAGCAGGTTATCCCTGTCTCCAAAACAAGGGATGTGCTAGGGATGTAGCTCAATGCAAAGTCCCTTGGTTTAATACGAACTGAGGAGAAAAAAGGGACAAGAGCTTTCTCTTGCAAAGGAGAACCCTGAGACATTTCTTTAAGTCCCTTTTAATTTTAGATTTAACTAGAGTTAACTAGATGACCTTTTTACTTTTAGTCTATATTTCATTGTTCTAAATAATGGAATATCTATCATTAATAAACTGTAATTGCATGTAAATCAAATTGAATCCCCCTTTTTCCTAAATTGACAACTGAAGCTGTAAGTTTATACTTTATAACAGATTTTGATATGTGTGTACTTTGTGTTATGACTAAACCCAGCTAATTAATATATATAACATACCATATATCCTCTTTCAATAATTAAATTGCATGCTCTACCCGCCACACCTTCATGAGATGCAAGCTCTTAAAAGCATGAGGTTCACATTTTATCACTTACGTTGAGATGTGCGTTGGGCTCTTTATTTTTAATCCTTCATATCTTCACAACTGTTATCCCTATTTTACAAAATATAGATGTGTATATCTCAAAAGTCATAGGACTGGAAAGAAGTTACTGCCAAGTCATAGGACCTGTCTTGCAGAAGCAAATGATTTCCTGAAAACTGTGCTGACAATCTGCAGAAGGCACAGCGGGCAGAAAACCAAGTGACCTGTGCTCCTTGCCCTGCACAGTGACAGAGCTGTGTCATATCCACACTGCTCCTTATGTGCTCAATTCCTCTAGATACCTCTTGGGATCAACCACACTTTCCAGCCTACAATGCTGTACTGCTCACATTAGCCCAGGCTCCCTAACAGCAAATAAATTTAGGAGTTTTCTGATCCATGAGGTCTCTAATACACAGCCTCTAAGATTATTAAAATCTATTTCTAGGAATCATTAAAAATAGCCAGATTCATAATAAAATAATGCTCTTCCAGCAACTCTGTAACACATGCACAAATAAATTAAAGTCATACAATTAGTTTTCTTCATCTCATTTTATGAGAAATTACTCTACACCCCAGTTTTCTAATGGAACATTGCCAGTGTCTGTCTGAAAGAAACCTAACAGGAATTCTTTATCCTATAACAAATCTTTAACACTCCAACATGTGCCATAATAGTAACATGAACTAGGCCAATTTTTTAAAGTACTTTTTCAATGTAAGAGGATAAATACAGCTATGGAAATTTTTTTTAATAAATTAATTACTGAAAGAGTAACACATTTTGATATTTGCTTCCTAGCACCCAAAATAAAAGAAAACATGCTGAATTATACAGTTTTTGCTACCTGGAACAAGAAGAGCACATTAATTTTACTGAAAGAATTTTTTTCAGTTTTATCAAAGTATATCAGTGATTACTCACATTCAAAAAAAAAGTCTGTCCATAGCCCGTATGACCACACACTAAATGCACACATCTAATCCAAATTCAAAAATCTAAAATGCACACCAATGTCAAATTTGAAAGCTTCAAGCTCTGAAACACTTCTGACCCAAGCATTTTACATAAGAAACACCTGACAGGGAACAATAGCTAACACATACTGATCACTAACTATATCAGAGCACTGCATTAACACTTCCTATGCAGTGGCTCTTAGGTTTTCTCCTTGCTGAGACAAACTACCTGACACCCAAAGTTAAGGGAGGAAAGGTTTATTTATCTCAGTTTACAGAGGTTTCAGTTCGAAATTGGATGGCTCCAAGGGAAAAGGACATTGCAAGGAGAAACACTTTATGGCAAAGAGAAGGCAGAAGTCACAAGCAGCACATCCAAATGGCACTAGCAGCTATTTTCAGCTCCTCTGCCCCACATGCCTTTTAAACTGTATTGGTACACCTTAGGTATACATAATGACCATATTACTCATAGGGAATCTGTACCTGTACATGAGACATCTTGAGTCTTTTCTTCCCACTTGTTTCCTCACTTCACCCCTTCCCCTCCTTATTTATAAAAACTTTGTTTTCATTTTTTGCTTTTTTTTTCCTTCTTCCCTGCTTCCTTACCCCCTCTCCCATTTCTAGTTCCTCTTACCATTCAAACATTTTCTTCCTATTTCATGTCTCTTACATGTTTTGATCTTTAATTGTACTTTCAGCTTCCCACACCAGAAAAACCATGTGATATTTGAACATGTGTGTCCATTTTATTTCACTTAACAGAATGGTCTCAATGTGCTTCAACTCACCTAGAAATGTCTCATCTTTGAGTAGTATTCCCTTGTATGTCAAAAACCACATCTTTGCCAGGGATTTAGCTCAGCAGCATAAGTGTCTGCCTGGCAAGCATGTGGTCATGAGTTCAATCCCCAGTTACCCTCCCCTCCTAAAAATCTTCTTTATCCGTTCATTGGTTGATAGGCATTTGGGCTGTTTCCAAAATTTAGCTATTATAAACTGTGCTGCTACAAATGCAGGTGTGCATATATCACTTTGGTATGATGCCTTTAATTCTGTCAGGATGATACCAAGAAGAGCAACAGCTGTTTTAGAGGAATCGCCACACTCATTTCCACTGTTTTTGCACCAGTCTACACATTTACCAACAGTGGAAAAGGTTCCTTTTCCAACACACCCCTGCATTTGTTTTTGGTTGGCTTCTAAATAATACTCCTTTTTTCTTTCTGCGGTGAGATGGAATCTTGGTGTTGATTTAATTTGCGTCTCTCAAATGACTCGTGCTAGTTAATATTTTTCATGTATTTACTTGCTGTTCTATTTCTTGTTCTGAGAAGTGTCTGTTCATTTCAGATGTCCACTTTGGATTGAGTCTTTACAAACTTGTGGGGTCTGATTTTTTGAGATCTTTCTATGCTCTAGATATTAGTCTTCTGACTAAGGAACTACTGGCAAACTTTTGCCCATTCTGTGGGCTGTCTTATTACTCTGTTTGCAGTTCCTCTTGCTGTGAAAAAACTTTTCAATAAGATGAGAACCCAGTTCTTGATTGATTGTGCTATTCTTTGTGTGATTAGGGTTTCGTGCATAAGGTCTTTGCCTACATCTATGTCTTCAAGAGTTCTACCTACTTTATCTTCCAGAGAATTTAGCATTTAATATTTATATCTTACATCCATTTCAATTTTAGTTTAGTTTTGTGAAAGATACAGGTCTAGTTTTAGACTTTGACATGTGGAAACCCAATTTTTCTACCAACACTTATAAAGAGGCTTTCTTCCACTGAATGTGGTTGGCATCTTTGTCAAAGATAAGGTGGCTTAGTATGTCTGGAGTTGTTTCTGAATCTTCTAGCCTATTACACTGATCCCTCAGTCTGTTGCTTTGCCAGTACATGCTGTTTTTATCAGAATATCTTTGGAGTATAATTTCAAGCCAGGGACTGTGATGTTCTCTGCCTTGCTTTTGTAGCTAGAATTGCTTTTGCTATTCTAGGTGTATTCTGGTTCCAAATAAATTGTAGGATTGTTTTCTCTAATTCTGTGACATACACAACTAGTATTTTGATCAGATTTCATGCATTAAATCTGTATAACAATTTTGGAAGTATGGCCATTTTTACTTTATTGCTTCTTCCTCTGTAAGAACAAGGGAAATCTCTCCATTTTTGATATGCTCTTTAATCTCCTTTTTCAGACTACTATAGTTTTCAGTGTAAAGGTCGTTTGCTTCTTTCATTAGGCTGATTTCTAAGTATTTCTTTTTTTTTTTTTTTGGATGTTACTGCAAATTCCCTCAGTGAATTTGTTATATATGTACAGGAACACTATTGATTTTTGAGTACTGACTTTATATCAGCTACACTACTGAATTTGATTATTAAATCTAGAAATATTTTGATGGATTTTTTGGGGTCATCTATGTAGAGTATCTTGTCATCTACAAATAATGATAATTTAACTTTTTCCTTTCCTATCCTTATTCCTTTCCTTTCTCTTGTCCAATTGTTCTGGCTATACTGACTCTGATCGATTTTATCTTATTCTTCTTTACAACATTCTAGCAGCTGTTGGGTTGATTTTCTGTGGTCTCTGTTATTAAGAAATCATTTTTTTTTCATGATCTCTAATTATAATCCTGTCTGCTAGATCTGAAATTTTGTCCTCACACTGGCTCATTCTGTTGTGTATACTCAAATGTCCTGAATATCTGATTGAGCCTGTTTCCTGGATACTATTTCTTTCCTATGTTGGGCATTCATAGATTCCATGATTTTCCTAAGTTCTTCTTTTCTTTAATCTGTGTCTTACCCAGAATCACTAAACTTGCCTTTCATTATGGTCATCATGGCTGAAGTTACCTGAGAAATTATTTCTGATTTGATTTTTTCTAAAGCCTCATTCATTTGCTTCGTTACTTGCACTGTTATCATTTCTGTGGGTTCAGGTGGGTGGCTTTCAAATTATTCCTACTTAACTGCCCCTAGGTTTGTCTTTGGCAGGGGTGGTATGATGCTTAAATGTTTTCTTTAGTTTTTAGTTTAATTCCTGCACACATGCTTTGTAAATGGCTTATGGCAGGTATCTTTACTGCTAGTATTTAAAACCCTTAGGTAATGACTACTTCTCAGAGATGTCTTCCAGATGTAGCTGGCTTTGAGGTTTTGGGTCTGCTGCAGGATCCTCCCTGTGAAATTTATTGGGGATGAGCAATTGCGGTCTATATGGCCTAGGTCCTACTTCTTTGACACTGGGCTATAACATTGTTTATGATCCTCAGATAATCTCAGTCTTAGCATACAAGGAAGAACAGCTGATTAGAACAATTATGTCACCATAGCTGAAGTAGTACAATCAGTAATAAAAAGAGGATCAAACACAGCCTAGAAAATGACCAACTGTGGTAACTGTTAATTTGCCACCTTTAACCTTATGAACAAAACTTGCAGTTATACAATCAAATTAAAAACAAAAGAAACCCCCAGAAAATTGTGTACAGTAAATATCCCCTCAATAGTGATTTTTACCCTCAGGAAAAAAAAATTTAAAGGGGTTAGGGGAAAAAAACAAAGAAACAGAAGAAGAGAAAGGGATTTAAAGCAGGGCTGGTGGAATTTATGCAAGCTTTGGAAACTGGTGAAGACAGAAGGAAAAAAGAATCAGAAACAAGAACAAAACAAACAAAAACTAGAAACAATACTTCACTTGCATAAAAACAAAACAAGAAAAAGAAAAAAAAGATTTACAACATTTTTTAAAAAGCAAAGAAAGGAAGAAAATAGAAAAAAAAAATTCACTTCAGGGTTTGTCTGTACTGTCACTGAGTGACAGATGGGGCAAAGCCTAGATCTGTGTTGAGTGAATCCAGCAAATAAGTAGAAATACAGCAGTGGTGGATAATGCCAGGAAACCTAGGCCTTTCCTTCCACTTAAATTTAGGCTACTTCTAGTTTCTGGCTGTGAGGCTAGAACCGGAGTTTTTCAGCTCCCAACACTCCCAACTGGCTTCTGCTAGTTTGAACTTGGCTCCCTGACCTCCTGTCAGCTTGAACTTGGTTTCAAGTCTCCCTAACACTTAGAGCCATTAGATGGAGCCAACCTGCAGATGCTCTGAATTCTGACTTCCACGGGGCCCTTTCTAAAATTGCTAATGGCCAAGCTCTCTCTCCTTGGGGCGGGGGCGGGGGGGTCTGAACCCAAATAACTCAATAGCCACTGCAATCTGCAGCACCCACTGCTCTATTCCATTGGTGCCTTTCTCCATGGAGGCCTCTGGGGTGGCCAGTAGTCACCATGTCTCTGCAGGTTTAAGTCAGCCTCCATGGCATGACCCAAGACTCAAGAGAAAAAGTGTAACTTGCCACCTTCCTTTTCTGTATTGTCCCATCTTTGCTCTGCCTGGGGGCACTAATTCTCACTTCAGGTCCTTGCTGGGTGCCAGGGGCTCACTTCCCTCCTTTCTTTTCCTCATGTTGCTATATTCTAGCATCTGGATTCCAAATATCAGAGAAGCTGTCTCTGCCTCTTCATATTCTATCTAGGCTACTGGGCTAAGGGTGGGTACCAAACCAATCATCGGACTAGACTGGATACCAAACCAATTAGTAACCATACACCCTTAATCCCAGCATCACACACTCTAGATCTAGCCACTTCTGATGAAGCCCCACCTATGATTTCACAGAGATTTAGGGGGACATGTGGATAGAAGCAATAACATCCCACCCCTGGTCTCCTAAAGATTCATGCACAACCTTTACACAAAAGGCATTTATTCCATCTCTAAAAAGTGCCTAAGTCTTAACAGTTTCAACCCTGCTGAAAGGTCCAACTCCAAAGTCTCCTCAGAGCTTTAAGGCAAATTCTTAGCTGCAAGCCCCTGTACAAGAAAAGAAAGTTAAACATTTGCAAAGTTGAATGAACAAAGTAGATGTTTCCATTCTAAAAGTTACAGAGTGGATAGAGAGGAATGGGACCAAATCAAGTATAAAACTCAACAGGGCAAACATTAATTCCTGTAATTCCATGTCCAGCATTAGAGGCAATTTTGGCAAGATGTAAACAAAAAGCTTGACAGCTCAACCCCTATGGCAATGCTGGTGGTTGTAGCATCCATGGCTTCTCTCTTTTGACCAGCTTTGCTCACTTTTTGCAGCTTTCCTCAGACAATCCACATTCCTGGCTTTTCCAAACTTTTGGGGTCTCCACTGCACCATCAGCTTCACACATCATCCTCCTAGGAGCATACGGCTTAGCCTTCCAGGCCTTCTTCTGAAATCTGAGTGGAAGGCTTCCTGACCCCACAACTTTTGCATACTGTGCACAACTAAAACCATCACCACATAGTTGATGCAACAGTCTGCTTCTAGCTGGAGTAGCCAGGCTTCCTTTTCTCTTGGTTACAGGGATTGAGTGCCTGGATTGCTGAGCACTCTGAATGAAATTCTGAGGAATGTTCTCTAGGCCACCACCATTCTAGAACATGGCCCTCTAGTTCTCTTTGCAAAGTAAAGCCTTTCATTTTTGTAAATCAGAGGCTGCAAAGGCTGGAGTTCTGCTGGCTCTTGTGATGTCCTCAGGCCATCTTTCCTGTTGTGTTCTCCTGAAACATTTGTTTTTTTCTTGCTAGACTTTTCTGTGACAAATTTCTCCTCTGTTTCACCTTTGGAGGTCACAACTTTACTTGGAGCTTCCTCTCTGACCAAACTCAAAATGTTTTGAATCTTTCTGCTGGGCTCTTTGGTATTGACTCTCAACACAAATCTGGCTAAAAGTCCCCAAGAGTAACCATGCCTCAGCCTCAACATTAGATTGTCTTGAAATTTCTTCTGCAAGATTAATTACTCTGCCTTTAATCTCAGTCTCAAGCAAAGTCTCTGGACACAAGAAAATTGCAAACATTCTGCCAAGCCTCAGCACATGTTGTCTGGATCCAACAGCCAATCCAGTCTTTCCTCCCAGTAGAAACCTCCTATGGCTGGTCTTTATTGGCATCATTTCTATCAGCATTCTGGTCTTCTAAACTCTGTCCAGAATCTTCCATCAAGTATAGTCTAAAGTGTTCCAGGGCTGCTTTTTCAGCTTGTATCTCTGTTCCTTTCCAAATTCTTCGCACAAGCCAGTTTCAAAGGTTCCTGAACCACATGGTCAGGTAGAGTCACAGCAATGACCCTACTTCTCTGGTACTAAATTCTGCCTTCTTTCTTGCTGCTGAGAAAAATGCTTCACACCCAAAGTTAAGGAAGGAAAGGTTTATTTACCTCACAGTTTGTAGAGGTTTCAGTTCATAGCTGGATGACTCTAAGACAGGGTGGCATGCCAAAGGAGAATCATAAGAGGAGAAACAGTTCACAGCAAACAGAAGGCAGTCACAAGCATCAAGTCCAAGGGACCTGAACAGCTTCTTTCTGCCCCTTTTATACTGTATTTAGGCTATGGAGCTTAGGGCAGGTATGAAATCAATCAGTAGACTGACTTAGTAATCACATACCCCTAGTCCCTGTATTACATACTCTAGATCGAGCCACCTCTAAAAAAGCCCCATATCTGGATTACTTTTCTCTCATTGCTGAGACAAAATACCCATTAGCCAAAATTAAGGAAGGAAAGGTTTATTTAGCTCACAGTTTGTGGAGGTATCAGTCTATAATCAGCTGGCTCCAAAGCAGGCAGGCATGGCACTAGGGCAAGCCACAAGACAGTAAAGTAATAGAAGCCAAAAGGGAGAAGAGTAAGCCTTTTTTCCTCCCTTATATGGTACACAGGCCACAATACCTCCACGGCAGGTGTGGCACTCACAAAATTCCCTTGCCCTCCTCTTGCACAGAATGATGATGTTTACAAAGCAAGGACACTGGCTCCCTACTGAGTTGCTTAAACTTTTTTTTTTTTTTTAATCGGTACTGGGGATCGAACTCACAACTGCGTGCTTGTAAGGCAGGCGCTTATGCCGCTGAGCTAAATCTCCAGCCCCGCTTAGTTAAACTTTAAACTTATCAAGTTGACAAAATGTATCAACAATAACACCCCACTTATGAGTACAAGAGGCTTTGGCCAGACATCTAGACACAAAGCCATTACAAGGTCAAAATCCACTTTACAACTATTCTGTGAATCAGGCACTAGTATTCTCACTCATTATTGATGGAGAAATATTCTATAAATCTATGTATTTTGTATCTATTTTCTATAAAAGCCAAAGGGTTACTAAATGTTAGATAAGGCATTTTTTTCAGTTAAGACATAATACATGTATATTTTAAAAATAAACATCTTTCATAAACCTTCATTGTAATATTTCTTGCACAGTTTATAGTTGAATTTACTGAGCCTTTCTTAACTTACAATTTGTACAAATTGCAAACATCCATTAAAGCAAATAGCTAAATTGCTTTATCTTCATAGATGTATACATATTTGTTTAGCTTCTTTTTGCCAGATAACTATCACATAGAAATAAGATAAATTTCTCTTAAAAATCAAAGACTTAACTGGGTAACTTACACTTATCAACAAACATCTAGGAATATATCATGGAGGATGTCTTGGTTACTGTTGCTGAGACAAAACACCTGACATAAAAAATTAGGGAAACAAAGGTTTATTTAGCTTACAGTTTTTGGAGGTTTCAGTCCATAATCACCTGGCTGCAAAGCAAGACAGTGTGGCACTGGGGCAACGCTTCAAGGCAGCAGCCAGAGCAAAAAGGGGGAAAACAAGCCTATTCTCCTTCCTTATATTATACAGGCCACCCCCAAATCCCCTTGCAGGGCGAGTGCAGCACTCACACAATCTCCCTGCCCTCCTTTGCACAGGATGAGAGTATTTACAAAGAAGAACCCTAGCTCCTTGCTAGGTCTCTCAGTTAAACTACTAAACTTCTCAAGTTGACACAATGTATCAGCCATAACAGAGGACCATCCAAAATTCTTTTGTGTGGCTCTAAGGAACAACATAGGAACAGAGAGGATGATAATTCCTTTTAACAGGAGAGATAAAGTGCTTAATATACTCCAATTCGTAAAGAGAAATGGGTAACTATTTACTGTATAGCCAGGTGCAGTGGTACACACCTATAATCCTAGCTATTCAGGAGGCTGGTGCAAGAGGATCAAAATGTTTGAGCCCAGTTTGGGCAAAACAATGAAATCCGGTTTCAAAAACAAAAACCAAACAAACAAACAAAAATTAACTAGTTTCTATATCACTGAAGCTAAGAAAGAATGATCTTGTGTCCAAAATGCTCTAGAAAGAAGTTTGATTTCAATAGTATATTAGTTTTCTAGACCTGCTCTAGGAAAACACCAGAAACTGAGTATCTAAAAACAGCAGAAAATTTACTGTCTCACAGTTCTGGAAGTTAGAAGCCTGAAATTATGGCATCAGCAAGGCCAGGCTCCTTGTGGAACCTACAAAGTCTCCTTCCTTGCTCCTTTCTCTTGGCTAGTGCTGTGCTAACGCATAACTGCCTACTCATCACAGAGCATTTTTGAGCCCCAAGTTGTTTCTCTCCATCTCTTCTCAACTCTTCTCAATACCAGTCATACTGTTTTAAAGGTATATCACATTCTAACATGACCTCAACAACATCTTCTTACAAGTAATGACCTATTCCCAAATAAGGTCACACTATGGGTTACTATGGATTACAACTTGAACATATCTCCATAACATACAAAAATAAAACTAGATGATTAGCAACTCTAAGATACTGAGGCTTAGGCATGTATGACACAGGAAGGTAAACATGATATATGAGCAGAACAATAAACTCACTGTTTAGTCTATTTATTCATGTCATTCTTTCCAAAAATATGTATCTGTTAGACATTGTCCTAAATAGTGGGAAAGCAGTGAAAACAAGTTCCTGCCTTCATGGAGCCTGATTCAGGTTAAATAAAAATATCATCATTTATGAGTTTCTACTATGTGCCAAGCTCTACAGTAAAATGTACATATTATCTCATTAACTCTCACAGTAAATTCAGAAACCTTTATCCTCTTTATCAAATGAGAACACTGAGGCATAGTGACATAGTGATGCGTTGAAGGTCATTATCCTCTTAATAAATTGACCCTTTTTCATTAGAAAATGTCCTTTTCATATTTGATGAATTTTTTATTATTTCTGATGTTAATATGGTCACTTTAGCCTTCTTAAGCTTATTCCTATATGTAGTTGGTACAAATAAACATGGTTTAGAAATTATTCTTGAAAGTGAATTGTTTAATTATATGTAAAGCCTAAAAATATCTCAGGTACCTGAAGTTCTGTAATCACTACTTCCACTCATATAGATCTGTTTTTATAAAAGACTAAATTTGTATTTCCCTCTTCAACATAAATTCCTGGTTTTTTTGGGAAGGGTTGTTTTGTTTTTTACTTGCTTATTTAAATGTCCCAAATAACCTGGGAATGAACAGTATAGCAGAGGTTCCAACCCAGGCTTAGTGGAGGTCCCAACAATGGAAGACTTCATTAAGACACTGAGTGACAAACTTCTAAGGCTGCTATCAAAAGAATTCTATATTATGCCAGACTAAGTAAGTTGGAAAACACCTCTTACTCTACAAATTTAGTGCCAAGCATCTTCCAGATAGTGTGATTCAGAATGTAGACGAATACAGGAAAATGTCATTCATTATACTGACTAGTTTTAAAGTTATCATCAGATTGGCTAGAGTTGAAGGTAAGCCTAGATTTAGTATCCAAGCAAATGAAATAGTATGACAGTGTCTAAATAGTAGTTTAATACTTTCATCTCGACTATTTTTTGCTTTAGAAACCCATTTACCTTACAGTGTGCATAAAAATCTAGTGTACATACTGTTTTTACAGTCTCTTTTAAGAAGCAATTTTAAATAATAATCTTTTTAAGCATAGTTTAAGTTGTAATACATATACAAAAATTAGTTAGTAATAGTAGTACATGCCTATAATCCCAGTTCTAGGGAAGTTGAGGCAGGAGGATCACCTGGAGTTCAAGGCTGGCTTGGGCTACGTAGTGAATTCAAGGCCTGCATACACTAAATAATAAGACCTTTCCTTAAAAGAAAAAAAAATGTATTACATCTTTCTTTTTAAAAAAATTCTTTAATTCTTTAATAACTAGTCTTGCCCCTAATTATTCTGAGTGGTGAAATAGTTAAATCAGAACAGATAGTATCAATTTACACACAAATAGTTTCATGGTCACCATACATGGTAACTAACATTCTAGAATACATAACAGAAGATTACATTATATCAGCTGGAACTACAACAAAATAATCATTAAAGATATACAGAAAGTTTAATGTATTTACCAAAGCTACTTCCACTATTTTTATACAAGTTTGAATATATTTTCTCACCTGTCCTTTCATTTCTTCTAAGTCTTTAGTTTTTGCTAGTAATTCTTCTCTTAGCTCTTCAAACATCAGCTGGAACTTTTCCTGGTTAGTCTGTTTTTCATTTGACAGGCGCTTCAGTTCATTCTGTGACTTTATGTACTCATCCTGCAACCTGATTTTTAAAAGAAAATTCAATTTGAAGTGTATCTTTTGCTTTCTAATTGCATTACTTTATGTAAAGTCAACCAACACTGAAGAAAAACAAGATTACTATCATACATTCCATTAAACTTGCAAATATCTTTACAGTTTCATACTGTAATTTCTGAAAGCAGTTTTACTTTGAGGGGAAAAACATGTTTAGCCACCTGGATGTGTTTAGAGTCACTTGATATCATAGCTTTGAAACAAAGATTTTAAAGCAACAATTTTACTTCACTAAAAGTATTAATATACTAAATAATAACAAAATTATACTCCATGTTCTAGAGGAAACATTTAGCCTAGACAGCTCTGGTAACTCTAACAACCCACTTCCTATGCTTCACCTCTAATTTAAGTAACTTACCTTGTGTGTTCAACTTTTAGAGTCTGATAATTGGTTTTATGATGTTCACATCGTAATCTTTCATCAGCTAACATTCTTTGGAACTCAGACTCAGAATTTATTCCACCATCTCCACCAGGTGGAAAAATGTTAGGAAAAGTGTCCATATTGGTAAGTGAGCGAGCTAAAAACCATGTAAAAATAAGTTGTGGTTCCTTAATGTTTTAGTTTTCTTTTCAGGAGTATTTCCCACTTCTTTCTTGCTAAAGCAGATGCTCAGAAGTCCAACTTATACCTGCATAGGGAAATACACTTAATTAGTGACCCATGAATTTTAGGCTTCCATGGCTCTGTATTTTTATCATATATCATTCTCTATCAATTTATAACAAAGCCCAGCTTTCAGAATTTTCACAATGTTCATAAAACAAAATGCAAAAATAAATTTGAATCGTACCTCTAATATTTTCTTCCACACAGATTCTGTGGCCATGGTTACAACTACAGCATTAGTACAACTACAAGCTTACAACTATAAGCATTAACCTAACCACACCAGAAGTATGGATTTTTCAGTTAAATACTGCTGGATACACAAACCAGAGTCAGCTACTGAAGTTGTCTTCAAGGATATATCCTAGGACAAATGTACACTCTTAAATTACAGAAAAGTTATTTTGAGTTTGTTAAGTGGCTGGGGAAAATAACAGTCTTCACAAAGATGACCTTCAGCAAGTACCATGTCTGCAATTAATGCTACAAAGAAATTTTTATTTGACACAAAAAAACCTACATTCAGCCTGCAGATTCAGATGAGAAGTCCATCAACATGTCAGTACTGATTACAGTTAATCACAGCCAAAAGGCCGAAAAGCAATGTAAGTATTGATCACATCCTACACATGATGTGTAATGCTAAGAATAGGAAACAATCACTTCACCTACACCCAAAAGCACTGACCAGTATTATGTTGGTACTATGACTTGTATCTAGATGTTCCCCCAAAGACTCATGCAGTCAAGGGGTGGAGTTTCAAAGGTGGCTGGGTTAGGGTCTGTGAACATGAATTAAGAATGTGGATAGTGGAAGCCCCACTCTGGGTGTGGGAAAGGAAGGCAGGCTTGCTACAGCAGCTTGCTGTTTCTCTGCCTCCTGCTTGTTTGCCATGGACCATTTCTCCTCTACAATAGCCCTCTGCTATGCCACCATGCCCTAGAGCTAGCCCACTATGGACTGAAACCTCTACAAACTGAGAGCTGAAATAAACCTTTCTTCCTCTAACTTTGAGTGGCCAGTATATTGTCTCAGCAACAAGTAACTAATACAGATGGCAATTGAGTATTTACGGCAGCTAGAAGTTAAAAATGATGAAAAATGTTGTTACAAGTATCTAAGATCTAAAATTTTAATTAAAGTAATTGAGTCCTTTTTTTTTTTCCTGATAGGTATTCCCCCTTAGTCATGGGGTAACATGAATTACTTTTTCTTATGACAAAAGACTTTTGGCCTATCCACATCATCCATTAAATTATTCTGCCTTCATTTGGGGTAGTAGTTAATAGGTTATGCCTACTTCCCCAACCAGCTTTGTCACACCCAAATTTCCTATGAAACCAAAACAATCTCAGTTTTTTAGCTTTTTCTTTTTTGGTTTTTTGAGACAAGGTCTTGCTATGTAGTTCAGGCTGGCCTTGAACTCAGCATGTAGCCAGGCTAGCCTTGAACTTGAAGCAGTCCTGCACACACAATAGTTCCCAAAGCCCTGCAGGCAGAATTCTTGCAAGAATTTGCAAATTTTTCAATAATATGGTCTAGACCTGGTGTCAGCCTGAAGAGTGCTACCCCAGCACTGCCTCTTAGGACCCATATGTAGATATTTTCACAGCTTTCCTCGAGATTTGGACATAGAGATCAAGAAGAGCTTGCTATCATGGCTTTCCTCAAGCTACCCCACCCTGCTTTCTCTAAGATGTCCTGTTATGGTGCTTTTCCTTTTCACTCTGCCCAAGCTCACTCTGCAGTCAGTTTCTCCCTCACTCTTCACTTTTATTTTCTTGAATAAACTTGGTCACTGTCTTTTTCTTGTTTTGTTCAATTTTTTGAGATGAGAAGAACCTGGAAGGAGAGGAGAGCTACCCAGAACCTGGCAACATTTTATTTGCAAGCCACTTTTAGAAAGAGCTATCTGATACCATTTTGAAGTTGCCAGGAGATTCCAATAACAAAACTATTCAATAAAAAGGAAAACATTGCTCCTTATTCTTATTTTAAACATATACTAGGATTCAACTATTGTAAATACTGCATGCAAAATTATCCTATCAAGAAGATACATTTGTAAAAAAAAAAAAAAATGACACATTTATAGCCAGGTGTGGTGGCACACATCTATAATCCCAGCACTCTGGGAGACTAAGGCAGGAAAATCAAAAGTTCAAGCCTCATCTGTGCAATTTAGCAAGATTCAAAACAAAAAAGAACTGGGATATAGTTCAGTACAAAGTCTCCGGGTTCAATCTGTAGTAAAAAAAAAAAAAAAAAAGCCACAGAACTAAGAACTGGATCATAATCCTGGCATATGCTTTTGATTCTGCTCTTTGATTCAAAATTAACTTCTACAAAACTTACTTCACACTTTTCAGTAATATGAACAAAAAGCATTACAGGGTTTTAATTTTAATTAGCTGAAAGCCTAAAGTATATTAGGGAAATTAAAAACTGCACTTTAATTCCACAAACAGTAAAAGATTTCAGAGCTAAAATGAATTTTTTTACTCCAGTTAAGCTCTGTACATAGCAAATTTTTCCACTGGCTTCTACTTCAAAATGATAATTGTTTCTTTGGAAATAAAATTCATTAAGACAAAATTTTTGGAGAACAAAATTTAAAAATTATCTCTTCCATTTTTCTAACACTGAAACCCACAGAAGTACTTCCCAGTATTTTACCTGCTTCAAGATATTCCTTCTTAATCAATCAGCAACTATATTTCCAATTCCATGAAATATGTTTAGCCCCCTCCCCCTAAATTTAAATGTTAAACACGCAATTCCCAACTTGATGGTATTAAGAGTTAAGGTCTTTGTAGATAATCAGGTTAGATGAGATCTTAAGGGTGGAATCCCCTAAAAGGATTAGTGTCCTTATATGAAGAGATGCATTCTTTATCACCGGAAAATAGGATATAAGATAGCTGTCTGCAAACAAGGGATTCACCAGACATCAAATGTATGACACTTTTCCCATGCTAGGAGAATCTCTCCTGTTCAGAGACAATGATTATAATTTTAACTACCTTTTTATATGTTAATTTTGATGACTAATAAAGCTAGAATACCCTATGACACACCACTAGTGAGTACCACACACAAAAATTTGACATTATTTTCTTCTATAAAACAAAATTCACACTAATTTATACACATGCACACAAACTCAATACAATTCTTTCTAGAAAGTTACCTATATTAAAATGATATATCTACTTAACTCTTAATGCCTTCTGGCAGTGGTAAAATTTATTCTACAAAAACAGCTCAACAAGTGTGCAAATATAGTTATGTAATACTCTTTACATTTTTAATTAAAAATGAAAAATTGGAAATAATCTAAATGTCCTTGGATTTAGTATGTTTTTTGGGGAGGTGTTTTTGTTTTTGTTTTTGGTAATGGGGATCAAACTCATGACTCATGCTTGCCAGGTAAAATGTCCTTAAATAAAATGTAGCTGTTAATATGAATTACAAAGGGTACATTGGATCTGCCCTCACAGAATAACACATAATATAATATAAATGTTTTTGTTTACAGATATACAAAGCGTTAAATAATACACACTAATTTAGTAACAGTGAATTCTAGAAAAAAAGTAACCGAGTACCAACAGAACACATCCCTTGTATTTTGAAGTTTGTTGTTAATTTTCTTTTAACTAATTAAACATGGTTCATATAATCAAATCAGCACATTTTTAAGATAATCTCATTTTCATATTCTGTCCCTATCTGCAATTGTTACAATAAGAAATTTGGCTGTTACCCCATATACAAAATATCTTATATCAAATTCACCCAACATTTCTATTTTCAATCTACCTTCAATCTGACTTCCCAATTCTTAGTATTAATATCAATATTACGCTATAATTCACCATACTTATAACCTCAAAGCTTTCTTGGCTTGCTCAAGTTTCTTATCTGAACACCAATACGCTTCCTTCATTTGTGTTTGATTGTTCACTACAGTACTAGCAACTGGACAAGCCCATCATTAAGCTCTATCCTCAGGTCTTTTTATTTTAAAACATGGTTTCCCTAAACCACTAAATTACCCAAGTTTGGCTGTGACTTGTAATTTTCCTGACTCAGTGACCCAGAATGCTGGAATTATAGGCATACACCACCAGGCCAAGCTAATATTCTTCCTTTAAAATTCACCCCACTCTCTTCATTCCTGCTTACCACAAAAGTCAGGCTCCTGTTACTTCATAAGCAGAAAATTATTAAGAGATTTACATTTATATGAAATATTTTTTTCTTAGCCAACCTCCAACATATTGCCAAATTCAACAAATATTATTTGACTTGCCCCTCGAAATCCCTGTACCAGTTAACTTAATTATCAACCTGAATGAATTAAGAGTCCTGGATGTTGACCAGATCATGGGGCTTTGGAATGTATCATTAGGAACTTGGGCCCCGTTGGAGTAGGTGTGCCTTTGAAAAGATCTCAGATTTTCTGTATCTACATAAGTACAGTACATACACACAAGCACTCTATTTACCGCAGCTTATATTTCCTGGTGCTCTTTCCCTGTGTTCTGCAGTCATGAAGTGAGCAGCTCTGCTCCACTACACCCTTCCATAGTGATGGTTCTGTGTTAGAGCCTCCCAATTATAGACTAAACCCCTGAATTTGTGAGCCAAATTAAATCTCTCCTCTTTTAAATTGCAGGTATTTGGTACTTTGCCCCAGCCATGGAGAGCTGATTAATCTAACCCACTACATGAGACAAAAATAAAGCATTCCAACCTAGCAAGGTGCAAATACAATCATTTTCCATGCTATCTTGTTGAGTCTCATTTCCAACTGTAAGGCAAGAATATCCAGCTAAAAGGATCTATTTACTACACCCTGAACAAATATGTACTCATACCTTGTTTCAAGCAGATTTTGTCTGAGTTTGTGAATCCCACAGTGTAACACCCCATTACTTATGGACTACAATCATTAATTGTTATCTGTTCCTAGGATGACTGAACATGAATAAGAACAGGTTTAAATATTAGATTAGATATTAGAAAGAATTTCCTGATTCGAAGTTATGAGCCTCTAGGTTCTGTCTGCCAATCGCCTGTGTAGCCCTTTTCAAAACTCTCTACAGATATGTAAAAATCCCAAAAAACTATTTGTTTCCTTGGTAAACAAATCTTACCAAGGTAAAAATGAATTTTGTACCTGTTAAATATTATGCAAAACATACTACACATAACATAGTCAATTCTCTAGTTTCAGTATTCTTCAATTAATCAATTACAATTTTGGAAGATATAGTAGCCCTCCAATTAGGTATGTAGTGTCACAGATTTTTAAAAAAGTCTCATAATTCTTTGGCCTTCAAAATAGTTCCACCATTCAACATCGAGGGTGCAAAAAAGAACTATCTTTTAAAAAAACTATCTTTTATACCAATTATAAGGAGGTTTATACCTGAAAACAGGAAAACCTTAACTCAGTTATCTTAAATACTATGGAAAATGTACTATCTACCTCTCACATCAAGCAAGCTGCAGAACTCCTTCTAAGGATGGAAGATTAGATAATTTTGATAGAATATCTTGTGAAGACATCAAAAGCTACATATATACTTTAAATATCTGCCTGAAGACACAGGAAACTAATGAGAATAAATGTCTACTAAAAGGCAAAAGTTAAGACACAGAAAGATGAGACTGGCATTTGTGACCACCTTTCCCTAGAAGCACTACCAGATCCAGAGCAGAAGATAGGATTATCTGCCTTTGGCAGCCTTCAGATTCTAAGAAAGAGACTAGACAAGCAAGGTGTAGGGAAGCCCTGATGAACAACCTTCATTTAGAATAGAGACTTTAAAGACTGCCTCTGAGAAATAAAAGCAATTCAGAAGAAAAAAAAATTTATGCTATGCATCCTGGACTTATCAGAGTGTAATATTGATACTTTTTTTTTTCTTGCGAGGCAGGTGCTTAGGCCACTGAGCTAAATCCCCGGCCGGTAATACTGATACTTTTAGCCTCTTCCCAGACAGTGCAGTGGCTGTACAATGCTTGTAATTATGCTTCTGTTGACTTACATACCGATTTTCATGAGTTCAATCCCTGGTACCAAAAAAAAAGAAAAAAAGTATCAATATTACACTCTGATAAGTCCAGGATGCATAGCATAAATTTTAGGAAAGGAATTTATAAGCTATAGCCAATAAGCTAAATTTTCCAGGTGGAAGGTGATTAGAACATTGGGACACTAACCTAGACAACAGATTAATCTGTTGATGAGGACCTGGGATATAGGCCAGTGGCACAGTGCCTGCCTGTTAAGTGTGAGATCCCGAGCTCAATTTCTGGTACATAAAAAAAATCTCTTGGTGAGTACACAGCTGAATGTGCAACAAGTAAGCAAGGCTTGCTGGGAGGAAAGAGGTCACAGGGCCACAATCTGGACAGGCACATGCTTGTGGCTGGCCCCTGTTTGTTTTCTTTCTCTCTCTCTCTCTCTCTCTCTCTCTCTCTCTCTCTCTCTCTCTCTCTCTCTCTCTCTCTTCCTTGCTCTGTTTCCTGGCTGCCATAAGGTGAGCAGATTTTCTCCCCCATACTATTTCTGCCTTGGAGTCAGCTCCAAAATCATCAGCCAAAATAAACCTATTTTCCTTCAATATATCAGATATTTTGTTCTAGTGAAGAATATATGACTAACGACCACTGTGAAAGGTAGTTTGGCAGTTTCTTACACAATTAAACATACTTTTACTATAAGATCTAGCAATCATACTCCTCAGTATTTACCAAGTAAGTTGAAAACTGGCACTTATGCCAAAACCTGCACATACATGTTTATGGCAGCTTTATTCTTAATTGTCAAAAGTCGGAAGCAATCAAAGTATCCTTCCAAAAGTAAATGGATATGCTATGGTACATCCACAGTGTAATATTCAGCACTAAAATGGAATAAGCTACTGAGCCAGGAAAAGACACAGAGGAAATTTAAATGCATGAAACTAAGTGAAGGAAGCCAGTGTGAAAAGACTACATATAGTATGAATCCAACTATGTGACATTCTGGGGGGAAAAAAAAACTAGGAAATAGTAAAACATATCAGTGTTTGCCAGAGGCTGGGGAAGAACAGGATGAATCTGTGAAGCACAGGATTTTTAGGGCAGTCAAACTACTCTGTATGATATTATAAAGGCAGACACATGTCCATTCGCAATTGTTAAAGCCCAAACATGTGTAACACCAACAATGAACCCCATTTTAAATTAAGGACTTTAGCTAGTAATGATGTGTCAATAATGTAGGCTCACCAGTTGTAACCAATGTTACCATTTTGGTATAAGATTTTAATAGTGCAGGAGGTTGTATGTATGGGAGGCTAGGATACATGGGAATCCTCTGTACTTTCCAGTCAATTTTACTGCGAAGCTAAAACTGCTCTAAAAACTAAAGTCTACTTAAAGGAAGGAAGGTGGGAAAGGGAGGCAGAAAAATAAGAATACATGACAGAGACTATACATGGTCTAAAAGCCTAAAATACTCTTTTTTTTTAATGATAAAAGTTTGGTAAATCTTGCTGTAGAATCACCATTAAAAATACTGAAAAAATAAAAGTTTCTCAACCTCAGCACTACCAACATTTTAAAGTACATACTGTAACTGTTTGTTGGACAGCTGTCTTGTACAGTGAAGAATGTTTAGCAACATTGTTAGTCTCCATCCATTAGCAGCCTGTAGCATTACTCCTATAAGCTATGTGTAGCTTATCCTCACCCCTCTGTAGAGAACCAATGGTCTAAAAGGAAACCTTAAAACTTGTAAGAAAGCCGACACAGTAATAAAGATGTAAGCAAACATCAGTAACTGCATTAATGTATATAAACTAAATGTCTCAAATCAAAAACAAAATAAAAACACATCAAATGTTCTTTTACAAGAGAGTTGTATACTTAAAACAAGGATAAGAAAAGGATGAAAGAAAAAGGGAAAAATATATTGTAAGCATTAATCAACAGGAAGGTGACAAATCTATACTAATGTCAGATAAAAGAGATTTTAAGTCAAATGAACACTATTGAGGGACATTCATAAAATAAAGGCTAAATGCACCAGAAAGGTATGTCAATTTTAAATTTATATATACTTACTATGACCACTAAATATTTAAGACATAAGTTCTGAGAACAAGGAAAAAGAAACAAATTCACAGTAACAGAAGAATTTAACCACTACTAATAGCTAATAGAACAATCAGATAAAAACAACCAGCTAGAAAACAAACAATTTAAACCATCCTGACCTAAATGACATACAGAAAACATACCAAATAACCATAGGCTACCCATCACTTTCAAGCATGCATGTAACACTTATAAATGTGTAATTTTTAAGACAATCTCAAAAGCTGTTAAAAGATCAAAATTATACAGCACATGTTCCCTTACCACAATGCAACTAAAGTTCAACACAAAGAAATAACTGGAAAAGCCACATATCCTTAGAAACTAAAAAGAAAGAAAAGAAAAAAAATAGATTTCTAAATAATATGTATCAAAGAAAAGGTACCAATAGAAACTAAAAACTATCTAGAACTAAATGAAACTGATATTGCTTATTAAAACTTATTGGATAAAGACTCCTGGTTCCAGGAAGACAGAATAGCTGTATTAGTTCTTCCTATTACATTCACTAATACAGTTAAAATGTCCTGGGTATTACATATGTAACAAACGTAATACAATGCTGATAAATGAAGACTAGAAGGCAGACCAGCTAATGACCTACAGATGGAAGAACACGCACAGTGCTAAGTTCCCTAGGCTCTCTTCTCCATATATTTCAGACTCTGAGCTCCAGCAACCAATGGATTCTGCACAGCCCACTCTCCAACCAAAGAAACAGGAAAGGGGAAAACTAAAACACAGAAAACTTTTAGATAATTACAATCTATTCCATCACTAGCCTATCCACACAAGCAAAGACCAACTGAAAAAGGCCAGGCTTCCACTCTGACCAGGCTGTAACAAAGTATGCCAATAACTTGCAGGAAAGGTGTACAAAAAAGGGTGAGTTTAAATTGTTCCCATGTTCTATGAACAATTATAAAGCAACATGCCCCTACAAAGTCACTGAAAAACACAAGTGGGAAACCTGAACTTTCACTCACACTGAAAGAAAGACCACCTCTCTCGCTCTACTGAATGAACACAGTCACAGAAGACTTAGGGGAAAATTAAGATGGGTATCACTGCCACAGTGGTAACAGGGCAGCCCTCCTTTGCCATCAGTGGAGATCGCATGGGCAGCCACACTTCAAATTACCTGGATATAATGAGGAACCCTCCCGACTTGTGTCATTAAATAAAACTTTTTTCTGCCAGAATAGAATCAGAAAAAGTCAACTAAAACAGAATGTTTAAGTGGGATAAACACACTTAACATACTTCTCAAAATGCCCAGTTTCAACAGAAAACATCATCATATTATTGTTATCTGATACTTTAAAGCAGTCCTGATTGTTAAAACATTTCACCAAGCAATCACAAAGAAGCTTTTAACCACTTGGCAATCCAATTGTTTAAATACAGAATAACCAAAAATTGCTTCTTTTTATTCATTTTTATAAGATAATATAATATAAAAATAACAATTTTATCAAATTTATTCAATAAAGATCAACTGGCTGAAAATGACACTTGCCTGGTCAACCCTCAGGATAGTCAGCACATAGAAAGACACGCTGCCTGAGAGATGCTTTAGGTAAACTGTTAAGTAGTTTTAAAAAAAAAAGAGAGAGAGAAAGTTACATCAAAGAAATACAAATTTTAATTAGTAAACATTAGAAGATAAAAAGAACCAAGTAGGTATTTTAGAACTAAAAAGTACATGGACTGAATTGAAATCTCAATAGATGTGCTCAACAGCAGAAGAAAGGAAAAAGAGAAAGCAAAATACCAACAAAAAAACACCAATAGTCCCAGCTACTCAGGAAGCTAAGGCAGGAGGATCACTTGAGCCCAGGAGTTCCATGTCAGATTAGGCAACAAAGATCTCATCTGAGAAGAGGAGAAGAAAGAAAGGAAGAGGAAGGGAGGGGAAAGGAGGATGAGTGGACACAATCTGCTTAATCTGCACAAGGCTTTCTTTGTGTGGTAAAATATTTTGGACACACATGATAATATATACAACACTGTGAATGTAATAAATGCTACCAAATTATTTACTACAAAAAGGTTAATTCTATATGAGTTTAATGTCAAAAAAGAGAGAGAAATGAATCTGGTACTAGATGTGGAGTCATCAGACCCACTAATAACAGAAATTAAAAACCAGGCAAGAAATGTGAAAGAACGCAAATTCAGAAAAAAGAAAAAAATGGAGAAGTGACTTCAGAGTCAGAAGAGCTGACAGGGCACACCACTGGAGACTACCAGACTGGTTCACTAACAAAGCAAAGAGGCAAGTTTTCATTGGGTTGTTAGGAAAGACAAGAGTCTGGTTGATTATATTAACTCAGTTCTGTTCTGCAAAATGGCTTCACAGAAGTCACTGTCATGTGAAAGGGTATCTTAGTCATTTTGCTTAGCACTGAGACAAAATACCCAAGGCCTGCAATATAAAGTAAGACTTATTTTGGCTCATGTTTCAGTCTACATTCAGTTAGTCCCAAGGCAGGATATCACAGCAGACGTGCATTGTGTAAGACAGCTGCTTACAGAGGAAGGAAAGTGGAGAGCCAGGAAGAAAGAACTTTCTAAGACACACCCCTACTGACCCACTTCTTTCAAACAGACCTCATCTCCTAACACCAAATCACCTACAAACCCTCCTAATCTAATCACCCTTCAAAAGTCCTTACATGGGACGTTCTCCACAATAGACCATATATTATCCCATAAAACATTCTTAAGTAAATGCAAAGGTATTGAAATCATACCATGCATAATATCTGACCATAGTGCAACGAAATTGGAAATTAATGGCAAAAGAAATTGTAAAACCTATATAAATACATGGAAATTAAATATCAGCCTTTTGAACAACCAGTGGGCTACAGATGAAATTAAAGAAGAAATAAAACAATACCTACAATTCAATGAAAATATAGAAAATAACATACTGTAATCTGTGGGATGCAATGAAAGCGGTCATAAGAGGCAAATATATAGCAATAAACTGTCATATCAAGAAAACAGAACGAGCACAAATAAACAACCTAATGCTCCATCTCAAGCTTCTAGAAAAAGAAGAGCAAACTAAACCCAAAGCTCATAGAAGAAATTGTAAAGATTAGAGCAGAAATCAATGCAATTGAAACTAAAAAAACAATACAAAGAATTAATGAATCAAAAAGCTGGTTTTTTGAGAGAATCAACAAAATTGACAAACCCCTAGCTAACCTTATCAAGAGAAAGAAAGAAAAATTCATGCAATAAGAACTGAAAAGGGAGAAATTACTACAGATCCCATGGAAATTCAAAAGATCATGAATACCTACTTTGAAAATCTCTACTCACATAGAGTGGAAAACACAGAGGAAATGGACAGATTTCCAGAAACATATGAACTACCAAAGCTCAACCAAGAAGATAGAGCAATTTTGAACAACCCATTATCAGCTATTGAAATTGAAAATATAATTAAAAACTTACCAACAAAGAAAAGTCCAGGTCCGGATGGATTCACAGCTCAATTCTACAAGAAATTGAGAGAAGATTTGATGCCAGTACTCCTTAAAGTCTTCAATGAAATTGAGAAAAAAGCAATCCTCCCTAAATCATTCCTGGAGGCAAGTATTACTCTGATACCAAAACCAGAGAAAGATGCAACCAAAAAAGAGAACTATAGGCCAATCTCACTAATGAACATAGATGCAAAGATTCTCAACAAAATACTGGCAAATAGAATGCAGCAAATCATCAAGAAGATTATACATCATGACCAAGTGGGGTTCATTCCAGGAATGCAGGGATGGTTTAACATACGCAAATCAATAAATGCAATACACCACATCAACAGAGCCAAAAACAAAAACCACATGGTCATCTCAATAGATGCAGAAAAAGCTTTCGACAAAGTCCAACACATGTTCATAATAAAAACCCTCCAGAAACTCAAATACAAGGCATCTATCTCAACCTTATAAAAGCCATCTATGACAAACCAACAGCCAACATTACACTAAATGGACAAAAACTGAAAGCTTTCACTTTAAAATCAGGAACAAGACAAGGATGACCCAAAAAACTCCATTAGAAGACCCAAAAAACTCCATTAAAAGACTACTAGAGGTAATAAACAAGTTCAGCAGTGTAGCTGGATACCAAGTCAATTCTCAAAAATCAATAGCATTCCTGTACACAAACAAAAAACTCACTGAGAGAGAAATTATGGAAATATCGCCCTTTACAATAACATCTAAAAAAATGAAATACTTAGGAATCAACCTAACTAAAAATATATAAGACCTATATGCTGAAAATTATACTATGCTGAAAAAGGAGGTTGAAGAGGATATTAGAAAATGGAAGGACATTCCTTGCTCTTGGTTAGGAAGAACCAACATTGTGAAAATGGCTATACTCCCAAAACTGTTACACAGATTTAATGCAATCCCAATCAAAATACCATTGACATACCTCGCAGATCTAGAGAAAACACTCCTAAAATTCATTTGGAAACAGAAGAAACCTAGAATAGCAAAGGCAATTCTAGGCAACAAAAGCAAGGTAGGAGGCATCTCAATTCCTGACTTGAAACAGTACTATAAAGCCACAGTAAAAAAATCAGCTTGGTTACTAGCAAAGAAATAGACCTGAGGATCAATGGAACAGATTAGAAGATGCAAGCACAACTACAAAGACACTCAGCCACCTGATATTTGACAAAGGGGCTAAATATGTCCACTGGAAGAAGGATAGTCTCTTTAATAAATGGTGTTGGAAAAATTGGCTCTCTACATGCCGAAGACTGAAACTAGATCCATGTCTATCACCATGCAAAAAACTAAAGTCTAAATGGATCGAAGACCTCAATATTAAAACAGAAACACTAAATCTACTGGAAGACAAGGTAGGTAGAAGTCTTAGAGACATAGGGGTAGGCAGAGAATTCAGGAACCAAATGCAAACTGCACGGGAAACACTTCAAAGAATCAACAAATGGGATCTCACATTTTAACTAGCAACCCCTCAGACAAAGGACTTGTGTCCAGAATATATAAAGAATTGAAAAACATCAAGCCCCCTAAATTCAAAGACCCTCTCCAAAAATGGGCATCTGAGATGAACACACAGTTCTCAGAGAAAGATATACAAATGGGAAATAAATACATGAAGAAATGTTCACCATCACTGGTCATTCGAGAAATGCAAATTAAAACAGCACTGAGATTCCACCTTACCCCGGAAAGAATAGCTGCCATCAAGAAATCAACTGATAACAAATGTTGGCGAGGCTGCGGGGGAAAAAGGAACACTGCTCCATTGTTGGTGGGAATGTAGACTGGTGCAACCATTATGGAAATCCATATGGAGAATTCTCAGAAGACTAGGATTGGAAGTTCCATTCAATCCAGCTATCCCCCTCCTGGGTATTTTCCCCAAAGAACTGAAAAGTTCATATCACAGTGATATATGTGCACCCATGTTCATAGCTGCAC
>PVLA01010925.1:0-58120 GCA_004027455.1 Hydrochoerus hydrochaeris | reverse complement strand
CAGAAGACGAAACTTCAAAATTAGAAGAGTTCCAAATGCGAGTGGGTGATATGGATGGCAATGGAGTTTGGGGCAACTGAGAGGTGGTGGGAGGAGTTTATCAAATAAATAAAAATAATACTGAGGAAAAGGTAAGGAAAAACATGAATAGAGAGGCTTGAAATGCCAGAAAGCAGCTCTACTTTTCAACTTGGTTTGTTAGGAGAAGTAGTAAATGTGGGGCCTATACAAGACTATCAATTCTTACCTTTTTGTTCAGTGAACTGACAGGGGAATGAAGGCCATGTGCCAGGGACATTGCAGTCGCCATACCCAGATTTACAAGCAATATGCTGCACCCTAATTTGAATTCCAGTCTCCTCTCTTTCAGCTAAGAATGTATTTATCATAAGCAAAAAGACAAAATGATCTTGTTACCATAATAACCACTGTACATTGTTTTAAAAAGTAGAAAAGCTTTGTTATTAACTGTCATTATAAATTTTAGAACTCTCATATAACACATAGATCAAGGATAACTCTATGTGCCTTATGAAGTTTTGTATGTCAGTTTGCTCTATATTAGAGAAGATTTTCTAAATATAAATGAGTACCTGGGGGAGAAGTCAGTTTGCTAACTAATGCTTGAGTATCTCTCCTGCATGCTAGACTTTGATCTGGATCACTTATCACAAGCTCCCTGAGAGCAATAGCTTTGTTGTCTAAGCCCCATTTCTCCTCCTCCTCTTCCTTCTGATATCTCAGTTTCTATTTCATGAACACAATCTTCTACAAATAAATGTGTGAATTATGGGTGTTTTAGTTCAATAAAGAAGCAAATGGTATAGAATCTCTCTCTAAGCACCATGTTATACTAATGGGAAGAAAACACACAATTCAAATTGTGATGGTTGTAGTCTCTTCCTATGTGAGTGTTATCAGTGTTCTTTTCCTACATTTGAATTATCTGTATCCTATACCATCCAAAGAGGGTTCTATTTTCCAGGGAAGTTTTACATTTTGGAAGATGCAGAATCAGGAGTATATGAAGAATGGAGTAAAAACAAGATAAATAAGAGCTTAATTCAACATAAAAGTTAAGAAGCAAGAAATTCATGAGTATTGGATAAATGGAAAAATGCTGGATGGTTTATATGTGAATTATTCGAGGATCATTAAGTATACTGAGAAAGATTTGAAAAAGTACAAAGTAACTTTTTGAGCAGTGTTATTTTGAGTCATAACTGAATAGCAGTTACAAATGGAGAGATGCAAATACAAATTAGAATTATGCTTTAAATATTTTTGTTGCTGAACTGCCCTTTATATATACTTCTTTTGGAGACTGTGTCGCATGAGGCTCTTGCATTTAGAAAGGCAACATTATTATTTAAGACATAAAACAATTATTTTTAGTGGAGGTAGCAATGCATTCTGAGACCAGAGTAAAAGCCTGAGTAAATATTGAGAATGGTTTCAAGGAGAAGGTAATATTTTAACAGGTCTTTAAAGGTTCTGAGAACTCCTTCTTGGAAAGAGGCCAAGACAGTACATGATGAAGGTAATGTCTGGGGAAATGCTAAGCTTTTGAATGAAAATATAAAATCTGTGTATTGGAACATAAGTTTTATGACTGTATGTGATAGAAAATGAATTTGAAAAGATTTGTTATAACCACTGCTATTTATTGAAAGCTTACTAAATGCCAAGTATTGTATAATTATCTTAATTGTTACAACCAAGTTGAAACTACATTCATCATCATAGTCAAGGATGAATAATAATAAAAGTCTGAGAATAGAATCCTGTGAATACTGACATTTAGAAGTAAGGCAGAGAAATAGATGACTAAAATACAAAAGGTCAAAGATAGTAGAGAAGCAAAGCAAAATCAGTGTCACAAAGTACAAAAGAATTACTCCAAGAAAGGTGATGTATACAATGTTGCCACATTTCAGAGGTTTGAGGTCTAAAAAAAGAGTGTAAGAGATAATCTTTAGTGGGTTATTGCTGGTATTTTGGGAAAGTACTTTTATTTCAATATTAAAATAGGTGTAATAGCCGAAGAGGCTCCAGTGACTGGATGAGGAGGAGGCAGTTACAGCAGAGACACAGCTGTTCCTGAGGATTAATGGTCATTAAAGGAAAGGAATGGGGAGGCTGACTCCAGGAGTTGGTAAGAGCTGAAGATCTGCTTACAGGTGAAGAGCGAGGAATGATAAGCATCGCAGGTTTGATCTACAGAGGATGGAAGCTCACTGATGTAGGCATGATGGTGGGAGGCGCTGGCTCCACAATGCAGGTAAAAGGAGTGGACTTGATGAATGGGAGGTCATGAAGGAGAGTAGGAGGGAGGGCTTAAACACCAATGGGACTCTGAACTTAATTTTTGGTATAGTTTTATATTCTATCTCCTTATCTCTGTAGAGTAAATTAATGGTTAGAATCTGATCTTAAGTGCATCCTAAAAGTCGCGGTGGAAATTTTAAAATTTGAGGCCTAGTGGGTAGTGTTTAGGGCACTGGGGTTGCACCTTTGAAGAGAATGTTAGAACCCAAGCCCCTTCTTGGTTCATTTCTGTTTATTTCCCAGGCACAAGGGGAATCGTGCTACTCTGCTCCATGCTCCTGCCATGATGCACTGCCTTGCTATGAGCCCCAAAGCAATGGAGCCAACAAATCATGGACTGGAGCTTCTGCAACTTGGGCCAAAATAATATTTTTCTCTTTAGAAGTTGGTGATCTCAGCTGTTTATTATAATAACCAAAAGCCGAGAAGCACACATGCCAAACCTAATAACTGGATCTTTGTAATAACCCTAATGTGCTTTTATATGGTTCTGAGTTTGTTGCCAGTGGTGGCTCGAGTCAGTGGTTCCAAGACACTTATTTAAATACTTCAGCTCCCCTGGCTATAGACAATGGCCAGAGTAATATACAAATGTGGCCTGTGTGTCAGGTCAGTTTTATTTATGTCTCAGCATTGTGTAGACCAAAAGAGAATAGTATGAAACATGGGCATGCTGGACCTTATATGTACCTTACCCCAACCTCTCATCCTATCTCAGAGCAAACTTTTCTCAGTGGATTCTGAATAATAGCACTGATCACATCCAATAAAAATGTTAATCATTCATCTGTCTATAATATTCCTTGGGTGGAAGTTGTTAGGATCACAGATTCTATCTAAGCACATTCACCCAGCAGTCAGTGATAGTCATGTACAGTTTATGTTGAATTCTGTTTTCAGAATGATGCAGTTAATTGTTTGGTAGGGTACAGTTTTTTTTAATGTAACTGTAGTCTTTTTAAAGGAGGAAAAGAGTCTACTAATTTTTGTGACATAGGAACAGATTCTCTATTAGAGTTGGCTTAATGAATTGGAACCCAAATATAAATTTTACGGTGTTATCTGTGTACCTTGTTAGAAACTAAACTATTTTCTCTCATTGATCCATTGTTATCTCAAATAATGGAAATTGAAAAAAAATCTTCTTTTAAGGTGATGGTGGTGAGAGAGTCCTAAGAGTTTAATCCTGGAGAGGTATTCTTTTATATATGGCATTTCTCACTCTCAGTATGGACAAAGGGAAAATGAAAATCTTCTTCCTCATATGAAAAAGTAGCTCAGATTCAGAGTTAAGTGACAAACTTATTAAGTAGCTGAGACAGAAGAAGGGAGGTCTTTGCAGTTCTTAGTCATTTTATTTAATCCCTTTTTTAACAGTAAAATGAATTTAAGAGGCAGGGCATTGTGGTCCTAGGGAGGCATTATAACCAGATTTAAAGCCTGGTATTACTGCTACACATTAAATGTAACCACTTAAAACAGCCCTGGCTTTCATCTTGACAGTGCTAATAGAAGCTTCCCAAGTTAGTAACATATATCCCTGAGTGTGTCTGCAGGAGTGTATCCAGAGGTGACTGGCAAGTATGGCAGAGGACAGAAGGGGCAAGAGACACCTTGACTGTGGGTGACACCACCCAAAGGATTGCCACCTGGATGGAATGAAAGCCAGAAGAGGGAGAGAGTTGGCTCATGTTTGCAAAGCTCCATTCTGCTTGTGAAGGTTTTTTTTTTTGTTATTGCCATTATCTGTGGACATCACACTCTGACTTCTTCAGCCCTTCAAGGCAGACTAGTGACTCTCCAGGGAGCTTTCAGGCCTTCTGTCTTAAACCAGCTATGTGTCTTTGATCATTCTTATTCTGTGGCTTCTTGCTCTTTGCACTGAGCAGTTACCGGGTTCTCTGGATCACCAGTATTGCAGATGGCCATTGTGAGCTATCCACCTCTGATCCTGTAGGTCCATCTAATAAGTCCCCTTATGTAACTGCATATAAATTGCTTTTTCTGTTGATTCTGATACTCTGGTGAACAATAATGAATGCACTTTTTATTGAACATATTATGTTTCAGTCACATGCTGCTTGGTCTGGATATTCCCCAACTTACTTTTACACCCAGTGCTTGCTACAGGGCTGGTGATATTATTCACATTTTAATAAACACAAAGGTGATTAATTAAAAATTCTTAATTTCCTATCAATAAGTCAGGTAATAATTATCGGAGTATGGATTTGAACCCTGTTCTCCTTCATGGAGCCCACATTGCTTCCCTGGAGTTTATAGGTCACATGCCATGTGACTATGGGGAACTTGCTTCAGTTTACCTTTTTTAATGGATAATTTTGTATATATCTTGCAGGTTGTCATGACAGTTAAATCAGAACATAAGGGAAACATGCTTCCATGACAGTGGGTATGGGTCTTTTTGTCACTGTAAGCTGCTCAGTTGCTGACTGTTGGAGTTGGTGCTCTGCTCCAGGTTTCTGAATTTTGCTGCCCATTATGCTGCTGTGTGATGCTGAGCAAGGCATCTTGTGAGGCAGACACAGCAGCAGAAGGAGGAGGAAGAGCAAACAGGACAGTCAACAGGAGAGTTGGCGCTGACAGTCACAAATGTAATGATGGACACATGGCCAATCAAGAAGAGACCCTAGGGGAGGATTCATCCATGTGTGCAGGGGAACGGCTGTGAAGCAGAAATACCCCAGTGGGAAGACAGGCAGTGATGGATGCGAAAGCAAGCAGAGCCATCTTTTAACTTAATTCACCATTTATTTGGCTTGAGGTAAACTAGAAGAAAAAAATCCATTTAAAATGGATTTCAAATTATTAAATTAAAGAAGCTTCAAATTGCAGGTATAGAAATTATGGATGATCTAACCATGTCTAACTACAGATATAAATAAATAAATACTATTAAAGAGGAACTGGAGGTTAAAATGGATGCAGTGATTGTAAAGAAGACCAGGATGTTTTAAATGAGTTTATCCATCCATTTACTGTTCATTAAGTACCTCTTAGTCCTACCCATGTGAGACACACTGTTAGAGCAGTGAGCCAAACAAAGCTGGATGAAGAAAGTTCCTTTCCTCCAGGAGCTCAGTTTCTGATAGTGAAACATACAGAAACAAGTAACTGTGATGTGGCATGAATAGTCCTATTCAAGCACCTTGCAGATAGCATGATAGAACTACAGAATAAGAACATTTAATATAGCTTTGGAGAGGAGATTAGATTTTAATGAGTTAAAATGATCATTTATCTGAAGGATCATGAGCAGTTATTCTAAAGGAAGAGTAAGTGAGGGTCTTTCCAGAAATAAGAAATAGGCATAAAGACACAGAAACTTCCTGTGCTCCAGAATACAAGGGTACTATGGTCTGGACATTGGGTCTCCAGGGAAAAGTTGTGGAAGGTGATGCAGATAGCAAGTGTTGGGAAGTTTGGAATTTCTCTTGTGCAGTGATGAGCACTGGGAGGAAGGGAAGCCTTGAGAAGTGTCATCTGAGGACAGTGTGGCAGCCACAAGAGGATTCAGTGCCCTGCACATGCCCAGATCAGAGAAGGAGAAGAAGAAGTTTGGTGTGCTACTATCTGCAGCTACCATTCTTCCAACACTGTTTTTGAATTTCCGTATAGCTTGCTATTTTAAGGCTCCTAAATACAAGTTCTCATGTCCTGTAACTTGTTACATGCATGACATGTAACAATGAAATAAAAGATTTTATCTTCATCTATTATCTTCATCTAATTCCATTTTTTCCAATCAATGGGCAAAAGCTTTCTTAGCTTTAGCTTCTTTCTTCTGTGTCCATTGCTTTCTCCTCCCCAGCACATGTGCATCTGCTTCCTCCCCTTACCTCTGCCAACACCTTCAGGCCTCACTCTCCCTCAGCCCAGTCTCAAGCTGGGCAGGTATGAGCATGGAACTGGTAGAAGAAACACTCCAAAGTGGGTAGGTACTTGTGTTGGAAAAATGCAGCCTAAGCCATCGACAGGGACAGGCCACATAGGCCGGTAGAGAGATGAGTAATAATTGTGATGAAGTCCAACTCTAGGGAGCAGAGTTACCATGGGGAGGCAAGGTGTACCAACACTGCTCAAAGCTCTTGAAATATAAACAAGAACTTCAGTGGCTTCCTAATTTAGAGAGGGAGGTTGGGGGGCGGGGAGAAGGAGGTGAGAGAGAGAGAGAGAGAGAGAGAGAGAGAGATATAGTGCTCTTATATAACAGACTGAGGATTTAACCAAATTTTAGAATGAGTTATTTCATCAATTGAGGAATGGATAAAAAAGATGTAATATTTTATATAATGAAGTACTACTTATAATAAAGAAAGATAAACTTGAGGTTTTTATAGGTAAATGGATGGAACTAGAGACAATACTTGTAAGTGAAATACATTAAGCTCACACGTATAAATATATTGTCTTCCTAACTGTCAAAAACTGAAAAAGTAAATAAGATCCAAAATCTGCAGTAGATACTATGAAAGGGAAATAAATTGTTCAAAAGGAAAGAACAATTGGTATGGGTGAAAGGAGAAAAGAAGGAAGGGAAAAGAAAAAAATTATGTGTATATACAAAAGATAGCTAAAATAGTTGTACTACTGATTTCTTTTGGTTCTAAAAAAACAGTTTGTGCTTATATTGTTTGATCAACTATGCATACTTATATCTGTGCAATTACTTTGAAGATAACAACATGCAATATATTAACCATTGTTAATCCCCTATTATCATATTTTGAAATTCTATATCATTGTTTTTATTGTTTTCTCTTTAAAATAAAAAATTAAAAAAATAGAATGAATTATTAAACAGGAAAATTGCTAGTTGAAGAAAAGAAACTATAATCAACGGGAAATAGGAAAATAACTAGGAAAATCCAAAAAAAAACCCAATTTCATTTCTTTGAATGATGTTATGAGATTCTGGAGACTAAAGGAAGGCTAAAGATACAATTATTTTCATTTTAGCAGGATGACATTTAAAGTATGTCCATACAAAAGGAGATGATAGTACCATTTTGAGGTACTTAGGGCTATGTGACCCATCTTTCAGTTTTTTCTTTTTAATGAGACAGGGTCTTGCTATGTAGTTCAAGCTGGCCTTGGAATCTCGCTATGTAGCCCACACTGTCTTCTAACTCACAACATTCTTCTGCTTTGGTCTCTTGAGTGTTGGGTTTTCAGGTGTATAGTGCCACACCCTGCTGATCCATCTTTCACTTTAACAGGAAATTTCTGCTACAAATTTCCAGGGAACAACCAGTTTAGACTTGCAGGCCATGGTGCAACTACTTAACTGTGCCCTGGTAGCAAGAAAGCAAGAAAGCAGTCACGGATATACATAGAAGGATGGATGTGACTGAGCTTCCAATAGAACTTTCTTTTACAAAAGCAGATGGCAGATTGAATTTTGACTGGAACTTGCAGTTTACAAAACATTTTCTTTGCGTGGTAACTACGAGTTAAGATCAACCTAGACTGTGGAATGCTTCAGGATCCCATTATCTACTGTGCTTTGTTCTAAACTGTTCTCAACAGTGTCTGAGGAGGTAAAAGGCAACATAATCATATTTGTGGGTCATAAACCCTGGGATGGAATAGCTAAGTTTTAGAAGACAATCAGGGTTCCAAATGCTTTAAAGATACATAATTACTAGAAATGAGAAAGGTGAATTTTGCTAGGGATAAATATCAAATTGTACACTGAAATTAAAAAAGAGCTAAGAAGTACAAGGAGGGATTTTGTCTGGCAAAAACTAATGTAAAAAAATTTTAGCACAATTTATCAAACTTTGTGGTGAGTGGGTGATGTGAGGTGATAAGACGAATGCTGAGGATGGCTTAGGCTGTACTGATAGAATACCATGTCCAGGGCAAGGAAGCTGTGACCTGCCAGATTTGGTGTGGACCAGAGTCCACTGGCCAGCTAGATTATGTTTCAGTATATTGTCTACAGTTAAAGACAGATATTCACTGACTTGGATAAAGACACATACAAATAGCAAGATATTTATTTCTAGAGCTGTTAGACATAATTTATACATGTATATTCAGGAGAGGTGGTATTTAATTTGTGTAAGTTGTCAGAAAGTCTCATTTGGGAAGTTGCAAACAATTTTTGCCTTTCTAAAAAGAAATGGGAGGGAGGTATTGTCATTCCATTGTTCTAGCAGAAAATATTTTGATAACCATTTTTAGTCACATATGACTTAGCTTGGCAATAGTGAATTAATTAATTTAAATGAAGATGCCTTAGACTGAGGTTTAAAGAGTATAGTGTAGGAATGTGCACTTGGAAATATTAGATGATCTCTGCCATTAAAGAATTACACAATTTGATTTCAAGCCAAATGTGAATCTGGTATTTAACTGCCCTATGCTTGAAAACTAATTTTTCATGGGAGATTATATGCATGTGTGTGGATGTGCATGCTCTAACATAGATTAGAATTTGCTTATCAGAAACTATGAGACCAGCATAGAGTGGGGAGGCTACAAGGTTTTGGACCCAAACTGAGCTTGGTTATTTAAACACTGCCTAGCCTTTCACCATGTGCTCTTCTCATGATAGATCATCTAAGAACACAAAATCCTGGACTACTGTGGTATCCCTGTTGTTTACAAGGGCTTAGCTTATTCTTTATAGGTAGGGAAAGAGTTTTCCTTGAAAGGAATGGATGGCCCCTCTAGCAATCATCTTGAAGGAAGACAAGGGGAAATATTGGAATGAAGGTCAGGAAGATTATCTATTAATGTGATTCTGAAGGGAAGCTGAGATACAACTGTAAGTGAACTATTCCTAGTTCACTGATGTCTGTTAACCTGGACAGTAAACGCTTTGCAGGAAGTAGCAAGCACAGCTTGGGGTCTTGTGGACACTAAGACTCATCACTTCTATTGGCAATTGTTAGCTCTCTATATTGCTGTCTCTTATCCCTAAACCTTAGGCAATCTCTTGCTAAAATCATAATTTGATTCCAGCGGGCCTTTGGAAACTAAAAAGGTATCTGGAAAGTGATAGTAACCTGGAGGGATCACTTATGAGTTGACAAGAGGTCAGCTACAGGAAAGGAAGAAGCAGCCTAAAGTGAGACAGTTGCCTGAGATGATCTACATTAATGAGGATAGATTTTCTAAAAACAAAGTAATTCCCTGAAATTCTTAGAAACAGCCCTTCTCCTAAAAATTCTCCTGGGATAATTCTCATAGAAAGCTGGAGTTCATGGAATCTTTAAGCACTGGACTTTGATCTCTTACACTTTGATCTCTTGTACTAAATTAAAGGGATAATGGATATTTTAAAAATTCTTTTTGAGACAAGGTCTCACTGCTCAGTTCAGGCTGGCTTTTAACTCACTTTGTAACCCAGTCTGGGCTGGAACTTGCAGTGATCCTCCTGCCTCAGCCTCGTGAATGCTCTAATTACAGGTATACATCACCATCCCCAGTCTTGGACATACTTTTTAGGCACAATAAAGTTTGCATTTCTTTTCTCAGCTTATAAATTATTCAAAAAACACAAGAAATGACATGGAATATTGTCCTTAGACAGCATCTAAAATTCTGAACCATATCATGGGAGTAAGGGCTCCTCAAAACAGAAAATTAAGCAGAGGTAGGGAAAGTGAAGTGTGAATAACCAGTAGTTAAAATTCTAAAGGACCAAGAAAGCTTGCTTTCCTAAGGTGAGAGGCATTCTTGTTTGTGAAAATGCATAAAACATTCAGAACTTGTAGACAGGAGATGCTGGCTCTGTGGAGGACACAGGGCTGAATAGGTGAATCGCACAGACGGACTATGTCAGCTGTGGCAGTCTAGTCAAGGGGCAGAAATCTCGGTGGAGATAAAAGTCCTTCTATTGTAAATGTCTCTGGTACTGCCTACTACTCCTAGTAGGTGGGAATAAATGCTGAAGATCATACCTACTGCTATGGAGCATTTAAAAGACTCAGTGTAACCATATACAAAATAGTACAACCACTTTGAAAGATTATCATTTTTAATGATAGTTAAACAGTCATCTAACATATGATGCTGTCATTCTATTTCTAGACATTTACCCAAAACAACTGAAGCCCTGGATAAGATTACTCATTGCAATTTGATTTGAAAGTCTTGAACTGGAAACAATATGAATGTCTATGAACAGGTAAATAGATAAGCAAATTGTGGTATAACCTTTAAAATACTACTCAATAATAAAAGGAATCATATACCCACCAACATGGACAAATCTAAAAAAAATGGTTTCCTGGCATGAGTATGGATGGGGAAAGAGAAGGGATTACAAAGCAAATAATCTCTTGGTAAACCTCTTAATTGTTTTCTTTTGTGGTTGATAAATATGTGCATTGCTTTGCTTTTCATGATAGTTTTCCAGGTATATGTAAACAGGAAAACTTATTCAGTTGTCCATTTCAAACATATAATTTACCAAATATAAGTTACAACCCTGTAAAACTATTAGAAAATACCATGTAAATAGGGCTGCATTACCTTTAAACTAGGAAAATATGGTGACTAGTTACCAGTCAGGTGAGAGGAGGTGTCTTAAATTCCTGTATTGTTTTAAAATCACGAGTCATTAGAATTCTTATGATAATAAAATTTAAGTTGAACTTGAATACTCTTTCTTTTTTAACAAATAATCTTATCTTTCCATAGAATTTACATGCTATGAGAATTGTTGCAATTTCAGCTTTATTGTTGATTTGGCTGAAGATATCAAACATTTCTAAGAGACAAAGGTTTTTGTTTAGTTTGGTTTGGTTTATAATTCCTCTGCTCTGCCCCATTCTTTTGGCACTAGAACAATCATGCTATGATGATAGAGGATGTTTAATTAAAGCTTTGTCTTAATGTATAATTAATGGGCCTAAACAAATATTTTTAGTTGCTACTAAAACATCTGCTGATGGAAAACTCTTCCACCTGCATAGAATAATTTAAAAATATTAGGAAGAAAACATTCAAAGTAATAGACTATGTAAGTATTTTTAGAATTGGGGTAAATAGATACTTCTTCTAGGTAAATTTAGTACAAAATTTTGTTCTTTTTAGTAAGCTTGATGAAAAACACATAAACATTCATTGGTTTAACTTTCCATAACAAGCAATAAGCAACAAAAGATTTGTTGCTAGCAAGATGCAGAGATGTTGGGCAAGTTGCTGAACAACTGTTATTATTTTCTGCATCTGTCATTTAGTAGTAACAGTACAGTCCTTGTAATGTAGTTGTAAGTATCAATGAAATAAATGCAAAGAGGTGAATGTTGGTGACCAAAGAACTGCCTCTCAGGCCCTGCAAGCCTTTCCTCTCTGTCCAGAAGTTTGGTTGTGAAGGGACCACAGATGGGTTTCTTTTCAACATTGCTCTTTTGAACCAAAACAAACTGTCTAACCCAAGGATGTGTCATCCACAGAGGCAGCCTACTGGATAATATTGATCCTTGTGTAGGTAAAAGACCTGTCTCCCTTCACAGGTGAGATAATGGTAAAGGGAAGAACTGGTTGCAGGCCTGATGTAATTGTGTCATATGTGTAATTTTCCAGGCTGAACATTGTTGTCCTATCACTCAGAGTTGTTCTTGAGAGTCCGCTGCACCAAAATTTCTTGCATGTAAGTCATAGAATTTTGAGGTTCTGGGTTTTGGGAGTTTAAAGGGTGTGGCCCTCAGTAGGAGATCATGTCAGGATTGGAATTAGTACCTTTGGTTCACAGGCACATCCTTTTTACATTTCCCCCTTCCCAAGAATGTGTACAGCATTCTCAACAAGGTACCATCTTGTAAGCAGAGACTGCAGCTCTCATCAGATGGCAATCCTTCACCTTGAATTTAGATCTTTACCTTGAATTTCCTTGGTTCCAAATCATGAGAAATACATTTGCATTGTTTAGAAATTACTCAGTCCAGGGTGGTTTGTTGTGTCAGTAAAAATGGAGTAAGATACCTGCCCACCTTAATTGGACACCAGAAGTTATTCTAGAAAGTAGACAATTTAATCTTGCTAGAATTTTTATTGAAAGTGTTTTGAATTAATAGATCAATTTGAAAGAGAGTTCATGTATTTTCAAGCTTTTCAATTCCCAAATATACACTTCCTTTGGTCTTCAATTTCTCTCAATAGATTTTTGTAGTGGTGAAATTTAATTACATTTATTCCTAAGTATTTTATGTTTCGGTATTGTAACTTACTATATAGAAATATAACTTTTATGTCATACTAACTATGCATTTCATATTGTTAAATTCATTTTTAATTCCAGTACTTTTTCTATAGATAGTTTTGAGTTTTTTGTGTCAAAGTCTTGACTATGAATAATATATTTTTATTTCTTGCTTTCTAATCCTTATAACATTTGCTGTTTTATTGAATTATTTCACTGGCAAGGATTCATATATGAGAAAATGAATGTTTATTTCCTGATTGTATGGGAAATTTAGTATTTGACCACCAAATATATTTTTTTATAGGCTTTTAAAAATTTCTCCTATCATAGTAAGAAAGATTATCAATTGTTAGACTTATTTTGTAATTTCTGTTAATTGCAATTCTAGGTTATTAATTTATTACTACTCATTTATTGTTATTTTAAAGTTCTTTAGTGAAATTTTCTATATTTTAAATTATTCTGTTAAACATAATAATGAAATTTATTCTAATGTCTGATTAGGATAATTTCAATACCTGTATCACTGTGGTTCTGTTAGTATTATCTGTTTTTTTCTTTATTCTTTCTTCTTTTGTCATTTGACCCTATTTCCAGTAATATTTGGTAGTTTTGGATATAATACTTGATGTTGTGCATAAAAGGTTAAATAGCTCCTGAAAATATTATCCTCTTGAGAATTTTTCCATAGGAGGCAGTTAGAATAAATCTAATCATTCTGATCTAGGCAAGTGATGAGATGAACTGAAACCCACTTACACACAGAGCTTTCTATGGTTTGTTCTTGTTACTAGTCTGCTGCAGTTATGAAGTCGTATCTGAAAGCCTGGACAGGTTACCATAACTCCTCTGCCTTCAGGACCTCTGAACTACCACTTTGACTTCAAGATTCTCTGAGAATGTGAATCTCTGCTTAGCTCGTAAGGATTTTGGAAGCAGCTCTTTTTCCTTTTCCCTCTACTCAGGCTAATACATTCAGTCAATGACTAACAAGCAAAAGCCAAGTTGATCAATAGTTTACATATTTTCTTCAGGATATTTGTTTCTTAGTTCTTGGTTGCTTTAAAGATCCTGAATCCAAACTTTTTGAATTTAAGGTTTAAAATCATAGCTAAATTCAAATAGTTTGGTTTCTATGAATCACATTAGGAGTTGGTAAATATATCAAAACAAAAATGGTGGTTGGCCTGGGGCTTTCCTGAGGGTACTCCTTTCTTTCTTGTAGGCTCACTCTTCAAATCCAGTATTCCTCAGTAGGCCTTGGAGTAGCTGGTTAGTCCAGGGGCCTCCAACCTCCAGGCCACCAAGCAGTGCTAGTCTAGTCTCTTAGGAAACCGGTTGCAAGGCGGTAGGTGAGCATCTGGTGAGCACAGCTTCATGTGTAGGTGCAGCCTCTCCCTTTCACTTGCATTACCATCCGAGCTGTATTTCCTATCAGACCAGCAGTCTTATTAGGTTGTCAGGGGCGCTCAAATGCTACTGTGAACTGCACGTTTGAGGAAGGATCCAGGTTGTACACGCGTGTGAATCATCAATGATTTCCCCATAACTCCCCCATAACTCTGTGGAAAAATTGTCTGGTGCCAAAAATGATGGTTAGTTTTTTTTTTTTTTTTGCATTTTATAGTCCTTTTTTAGTTGTTCATGGAAAAAAGTTTGGGTTCATTTAGCTATTTGGTTGTTGATATAAATGAGAAATTTCTTTTTTTTTTCTTAAAAATTAATGGGCATAGATCACTTAAGGTGATTAAAAAATACTTTCTTTGCCTCAAAACATAAAGATTCTAATTTGAATCTCCATATTTAATAAGGTGCCAGAAAATTTTGACATAGCCCTACAATCTAATTTGAAAATCTTTTAAATTCTACTGCCCACTTGTTCTCTTACATTAAAATAAGTTTACCTCTTATGAACAACAATGTTAAATAGTAATAATATAGGTAGCATCAACAGAAATTTAATTTCTGACTTTTTAAAAAAAATTCCTTATCATTTCCATCTTTTTTTTTTTGCTTTTTAAAATAAAGTAAAACAAACTATGAATTTCTTCTTGAGTGATAAGAAGATGTAAAAAACCAAGAAATAGAAACTTATCAGGAAAGAAAGATAAGGATAAATTCTATTTACCAGAGGAACAAAACTCCATAGGCTTGAAATTAATAACTAATTAGTCATGAACTTTTCAGTGGTAACATTTGGTAGCTCCATAGAGGATCCATATTTTGGCTACTGGGATTCATTTTACACTAGTCTGCCTTTAATGTAATTATCATTGAACCAATTCACCTTCTATCAAGACATTTGCAGACGAATTCTTTTGCTGTGCAGATTTCATAACCTCTTATGATTTATAAGAGAAGAAGAATGTTTAAGGCAGGAATGATTTCCAAATCTGTCTCTCTCTCCCCCACCTCCATGTGTGTATTTAGTTTGATTTTGTTTGAGAATTAGTGCAGTGGCATCTCTGCTAGGTTTTTTCTATCAATAGGGAATATCTCTACATTTCTAGGTACTATTTTGTTAAATAGGAAAGGAAATGCCTTGTGTATAACTCTATTTAATTACTTGAAGATCAATTGAGGCTATTTTTAGGAAATTTTAAAAATAAATAGAACAGGGATAAAGTTTTTATCAGTTATTTAAAGAGGCAGATATATTGGAAGGGAAGAGTAAGCTTTGTTATATGTCATTGATTGTTCAATATGACTGGTGGAGGTGAATGTTAAAAAATGTCTGTGAAGCTGGGCATGGTGGCTCACGCCTGTAATCCCAGCATTTGGGAGACTGAGGCAGGAGGATTGTTGTGAGTTCGAGACCATCCTGGGCTACAAAGTGAGCTCAAGGCCAACCTGAACTGCATAGAGAGACCCTGTCTCAAAAAGAAAAAAATAATGACTGTGAAACAGGATGAAATGAGGTTCAGCATCACAGAGAGGTTGATAGCCAATGAATCAGGTTTGGGCTTCTGTTCATTAGGGAATGCAGGTCATTGTCTTATGAAGACAGAGCATTGGCAGGAAAGGAAAATACTATATAGTATTAGGTATAAGATGTCTTCAGATGTAACAAAAGAAATTAAGCATTTATTGGTGTAATCCACATGAGAAAATGAGGCTCTGAACTAGGGAGGTGAAAGCAAAAATGAGGGGACACTGGAGAAAGGGCAGCTGATAGTGAATCAGTCTCATGTACATGAAGGGGGATGGATGGGAACATTTGTGTTTCTTTGCTTCTTCTCAGTTTTGATGACTGGAAGAATTAGTAGGGAACGCAGGTGTGGCCCCAAATCTCAAACTTAATCTGCTTCAGTAATTGCTTTTGCTTTCTTTCTTTCTTTTTTTTTGCTATGCTATTCCAAATGAGATTTTTATGTCTCTAGGCAATTCCTTTTCTCAAATTGCCACTACATATGTGCATTCATTGTTTAAGAACTGAAAATATTAGATATTCAGTAGTATTTCCATATCCTGTATTTATGAGCCAACATTCCAACTTCCATGTGTTCACTTTTAAACAAAACACATTTGTGGAATTTTTCTGACATGACATTGCATTACATGTGTAAGTACTAAATCTGGAAAAGTTTAACAAATAAATATCCATTTTTTCCAGTTATGCACAAGGGATTAAAGCATGCAACTCCCATATATGTTAATCATCCAACTTCTTGGCCATGAATGTCTCACCACATTTGGAGGAAGAGGTCACATATGAAGAGGAAGAAGAGAGGCAAGTAAATCATTTCCATATTATATATTGTGTAGCCATTAATTTTTTTTTTACAAAAGACATTTATATAAAGAAGAGCACCCCACCCCAGCATAAATACAAAGGAGCAGCTTTTCCTCCAGAAGACTGTAAGATTTGCTCTGGCTGAGATGACCTTCCATCTGTGTTCTGGGTTTTCAGGGTTTATGCTCTTGATTACGCCTTGTGTGAATGTTTCATGTCTTTCCCATCATCTGGTATGTCAGTAAAGTGCTGTCTCTTTGTGTTTCAGAAGTGATACTAACCACGGCTCTTTGAGTGCCCATTCTATTTTAGTTGCTTTAGAAAGGGATTTTCAGAGTAGCCTATAGCTGTCAGCAAGTCTCATGTGAGAACTTGTTATAAATGCAAATTCTTGACCTCTTGACTAGAACTAGTGTGCAGATGCCTGTTATGAATTTTGGTGAACTGTGAAGTTTAAGAATTATTGTTTTGGACTTGCTTTCAACCACAATATCTATGTCTTAAGAATTGCCCTCTTTTCTGCTATAAAAACTGTGATATAGAGAAGATAATTTGTCCAAAATTGAGCAGGTCTAGGATCTCAAAAGCAAGTCTTTAACATTTATTTAGTTACAAACACATTGATTGATGTTTAAATGTAGGCTTGTGTCATAGAACAAGGCTCAGTCATGACTCCTGCTGTTATGTTATAAAAATATTTTGTTCCTTGTGCCTGTTTTCTCCTTACCTAAAGTAGGCCTAAGGATCATTTACCACCCTGTATGTGTGTAGGCACATGTGCATGAATATGATCAGCAAACCAATATGCTAGTACCCAGGGCTGTGAGACAAAATGCTAAGCTATACTGCATGACTAGAAGGATAAATGACTAGAATATATTGTTTCAAATGAAACCATACAAATAATAAAGGATTATACTTTGATAAATTGATTTAACTTGTTTTTGCAGCCTCTGACAAGTAAACTTCTAAAGAATAGCATTAAGAGTTTTCCATGCTTTTTGATGAAATTGAAACATTTGGCCCTAAAAGTGAATGAGCCATAGAAAAATTGGATTTTTAGCTCCTAACTCAATTGGTGGCTCTCTTTCCTTCTAAGGGTTACGTTTAATTTTCTTCATTCAAGAGTCCAGCATCACAGACTTTCCCAAGGCAACACTGTGCATGTTGCTAATCCCACTCCTCTAAGCAAATTGACCTCTCTAAATTTAGCTTTTATTCATTTTATAAATGTCTTGGTTACTTTTCTCTCACTACTGAGACAAAATATCTGACACTCAACACTGAGGAAGGAAAGGTTTATTTAGCTCACAGTTTGTGGAGGCTTCAGTCCATAATCAGTTGGTTTCAAGGCAGGGTGGTGTGGCAGAGGGGCAGCAGTTTATGGCAGTGGAAGATGGCAAAAGCAACAAGAGCAAAAGGGGAAGAACAGAGAGTGAAAATCTCTTTCCCTCCCTTATATTGTTTGCAGGCTATCCATCCCAGGGTGGATTAGCACTCACACCCATAATCCCAGCATTGGACCATGAATCAGTCACAAACCCTAGAATCCCACCCTCATGACTGCATGAGAATTTGGCGTGGGGGGGGACATCTAGATATAAGCTATAACAATAATATGATTGAAAACCTGTTATATTGCCAGTTCTGTGCACTAAAAAGAGCATTGTGCATTCTCTACCTAACAACCTTTACCCAGTAGTAAAAGTAAGTCATCTACAAACCACAAGTAGTAAAACAAAGCAACAATGTGAGAAATATCATGGAGAAGAATCTTATCAGAGTTACTGTAAATTCAGGGATTAGACTGAGATGTTTTTGTTCAAAGAATTAATCCTGAAAATTGAAAGGGTAGGAGCTGATTGATGAAAGATAGAAAAGAAACAGAAGTATACATTATAAGGGCAAAGTATATTATTTTCTGCCACTCCATGTCCCTTCCTCATTCTTCCTTGGTCCTAGTCCCTGTGACACATTGAACTGTCATTATGCATGTGCATGGTCCCGGAATTGAGGGTTAATACCACTGCACATTTTGGTTAGATTTCTATTCCATTTTCAGTGTACTCAGATTGGGATCTGTATTCTGAGATAAATGAATCTCACAATTCTTTGTAAGCACTTCTGACTTAAGTAAAATATTAACTTGACTTCATAGGAAAGAAATGATGGGAGTGAGAAAAATGCTAATTGGAGAAAAAGAAGTGGAGATGGGGTTTGAATCTGGCCTGGATCCTTTCAGCTCTGGGAAAATGCTGCAGCTGGGAGGCTCTCTGGGTGCTGTGCTCATCTATATTCAGTGGCAGTCTGTGTTCCCGACATGAGCGAACTGAAGAACCTGGAGCCTGTGCCAAGAGCTCCTTCTGAAAGCAATTATCAGGATTCACCATATGATTTCAATTCTTTGTGGACTATAAAAGAGACACTTCACCATTTTTTAAAAAAGGAATATGAGCAGGAATGCTGGTAGCTTATGCATTATTTAGAGCCTGCCATCCTGCTTTGGTCTCACAGAAGAGAATGACAGCATCATGCAGTGGTGGAGGAAATAGAGATGTTGGATGTCAGAGCTTCTCTACATTACTTGTAATATGGTAACCTATAATTAGCTTGCTGAGAATATTAAACCCTCAATTTCTTCACCTATCACTAGAGATAGGTGCCTGGAATCTCATTACATTGAAAAAAAATCAGATCACACATACATAGGAGTAATGTAGTACAATGGTAACAAATTTATTAATTCTAGCTTATGGTTTGTCAAAGTCATGAATATGAAAGTTTAGGAGACATTGAATGAATAACTGAAACCTGTATTTGACTTACTCATTTCTATTTTTTTCATATTTTTTTATTTAAAGAGAAAAAAACAGGAAAAAGGTAGAAATATTACAGAATTTCAAGAAACGATAAATAGTAAGAAATCACTAGTTGATACATTACATACTGTTCTTTTAGAAATAGTTATTCAAGTTACTGAATTAAAGTACACAAAATGGACACTAAAGCATGAGAGTGCAAACAGATCTGTTCAAGAATCCAACAAGAACCTAGAAATATGGTCATTAATCCCACACATCTAAACATACATGCAGCTATATCTTTTATAGCGCTTCCTATTTCCCCCCTTTTTTTACAATAGCAATTATACATTTTTAAAATTTTACTACTCTTATTTCTAATATTGACACATAGAACTATTTTGCTTTGTTCTGAAATAGTGAGGTACTTAGAAATTTGGGTAAGATTATTACATCAAGGCACTTGATAAAAATGTGTGGCAGGAACACTATCATGTAGTTTAATAGTTCCTTTACCTTGTTTTTATGTGACCATTTATGGATCTCTTTTGACTCTTCATGAGAGGAACCTTAATTCTGAAACTTTTGAGTCAACTCTGGTCTTCTATTCTAAGCAGTTTCTAGGCTTGTGTGCTTCCCTTTGTGTTTTATGCCTCTGGAAACTTCACCTAGTATGTACTAGGGTTTTCCAGAAAAAAAAAAAAAACCGATAGACTATGCATAGATATACAAAAGGAGATTTATAGTGCATATTGGCTTGCATGACTCTGGAAGCCAAAATATCCACAATACACCATCTGCTAGTTGGAGAACTAGAAAGACCATGCTGTAATTTTCAATCTGAAGTGGAAGTCCTGAGAAACTAGAGTGAGGATGAATGGATTGTTCATGTAATTCCCAGAGTCTAAAAGCCTGATAATTGAGAACTCCAATCTCAAAGAGTAGATATATGCTTCAGCTCCAAAAAGAGGATTTCCAATTCTGTGCTCCTTTTGTATTATTGGGTGGTGCTCACCTATATTAGGGAGGACATTTTTCTTCAGCCTACTGATATAAATTCTACAAACATCTTCAAAGACACACACACACACACACACACACACACACACACACACACAGATACAATATTTTACCAGCTATCTAGGTGTGTTTTAACCCAGTAAGATTGGTACATCATATAATGTGATAGTTCGCCTATCACTTCTCTAATCCATTTCCTTCCTTCCTCAATTTCTCTTATTCCTAATGGCTTTCTCCTTTCTAATACAGCAAGTAAGTTTTATACTGCTAGAATCATCTCTGAACACATATTTTTTTACATCACTGCTAACTGAAATATTTGAAATCATTCTCATTTGCTCCCCAAATACAGTAACAACACCTTAGAGTCATCATCCAAAGTATGGCTATATTGGTTATTTCTCTCTGCTGCATGCTCCAGGCTGGATGGAATGTAGTATTTCTTATTGACATGCTATGATTTTGTTTCAGTAAATTTAAATTTAAATTTAGAGGTGCTATATGGCCTTAATCACTAAGGGTTCAAATCACAACTACTATTATAACATCTATAACACCTGTGAAACAAGAATACCTTCTTAGTGAAAACTGTCTTATCACTCATGATAAAATATCTTTCTATTGAATTTCTATGCACTAGTTATATTTCTCATCATAAATTACCATCAAATTAGTGGTTTGAAATAGCACATATATTTTCTTACTGTTTCTGTAGGTGAAGGAATTCAGCCCAGCGGGATCTTCTACTAAGGGATTTATAAGTCAACAACTAAAATGTTAGCCTAGCTTTGTTCTCCTCTGAAGGCTCAACTGAAAAGAAATCTGCTTACATGCTTTGTTAGATTGTGGGCAGAATTTATTTTCTGGAAGCTGTGGAACTTACGGCTTCTTGCTTCTTCAGTGTCAGTAGTGGGGTCTAAGGACTTCACCAAGATGGGCTCTGTGCTCTTGTAATTGTATCTGTGTCATCAGACACCTTTGCCACTGCCCATTGGCAGGAATCAAACCACAGATCTTGCTCACACTCTGGAGGAAGGAATTATATAAGGGTACAAGCACCTTAAAAATTACAGGGCCTTTTTAGAAGTTTGTCTACTATAGTCTAAACTATTTCTCTTTCTCTTGTGGTATATATTTTGTTTCTCTTATATTTAAATTATTTCTTTATTAGTTTTCTAGATTCATGGATTCAATGATTGTCCATTTATGCTCTACTCAGCTGGCATGATTGGTGCCAAGTGTATTTGGATTAAATAATTTATGAATCATACTGAGTATTGATGCTTATACACTTCTTCAGTGTCCATGTTTGTGTCATAGATGATAAGGTTTTTAAACAGAGCAGAATATAACTTATTTTGTATTCTACCTAATTCAGAACAAATAAAAATTTAGCAACACCCTAAGTACTTAAATTTTATGATTACTATAATCCTCAGGATGATGTCAGTGAGATGAGTTACATGAAAGAAGCCTAGATGTACTTGATCTTCTAGGCATCTCATGCTTTTGATATATGGGCACCTCATTTCTCTTAGTTATATTTCTTAGATTTACTTGAAACATTAGCTGTTGCAGAAAGCTGACAATCTCTGATCAGAGCACTGGGAGAAGTGTCTGGGGTGATAATAGGAAGGAAGACAATCCAGTGTTGTGTGAAAGGATTTCCCAAGGGGTTTTCATGGACCCTAATAATCTGATATCTTGAATATGTCATAATGTGTTCAAAAGTCAATTGTCCAAGGAACTTAAATGACATTAAGGAGATTCTCTTACAAGTCCCTCTTCAGACTTTTAAATATGCTAATAAGTCTTATATGCACCTAAGAGAAACAATTAAGGTGAGACTTCTGTAAAATTAAATTATTGAGGAATGTGTATGTGTGTGTGTATGAGAGAGAGAGAGAGAGAGAATTTTTGGATTGTTTAAAAGAATAAATTAACACCATAAATCCTACATTAACTACTACATTGTTTGAGAGAATAAAACATTGGTTGTTGCTGTGTGCGTGTGTGTGTGTGGTTAGGAACACCTGTGTGCCTTAAAGTTGTATAAGATCCACTTTAATCATCCATGTTTACATTTTAAATTTGGATAACTTGAGCCAGCTTGCTCATATGCTAACTCAAGTCAGCTTATTCATTCTCTAAGGGAATGATCCATGGTGATAGTATCAATTTGATCAGGTTTCCTGTAAGTCATTTGAACAAGTAGTGAAAGTATCAAAATATACTTTTTGTTTTTACCAGTAACCAAATAGGTCTTATCCACATGTACCTATGGGTTTATACTCTAAATATGTTTCAAAACATTTTAGCTTACAGAATATTTCTTCTGTAAGTTGTCATCATAAAGTAGAATTCCTGTCATTCTGTTTGGTGGAAAGAGCCTAGGGCTTTCCTGTAACAGTCAAAGGTTTGCTTTATTAAGTCTAAGCACTGGAATATTATAAGCTTGAGATAGATTGTTAGAAAAAACTCAAGTAACTATTTTTGTAGAATGCTTAGAGAATCATGTTTTTTCTCTTAGAGGAGTGAGAAGTATTTATCCTGAGAGGCTGAATTTATTCAATCACCTTTTGAAAACTGACTGAATATAATTTTACTTATTGAATTATAACTAACAAACTGACATATGAGACTTGAAGATTCATTTAGAGTTTATTTAAAAGCTTTCCTTTTAGCATAAGTCAATGTAAGTATATACAAAATGTGTTTTAAAAATAATTTAAGGAAACACAAAACACAAAACACCATACCAAAGATAATGATGAAAGTTTGAATCTAACTAAAGGAAATGACGGTGACATACTTAACAGGAATATTGAAATAAGGCAGGAATATGTGGCTTGGATAAAAGTTGGAATGGCAAGATAGTATAGTTTTAGGACTCTTGAACTTGAAAGTAAGTTGGGCATGAAAGTTAAAATACTCTGAAGTTATAGTTATGGGAACCAAAGCTCTCCAAAGAAGTTAGAAAAAAACTTCTAGAAAGTTAGAAAAAGAGAAATGTATGTGTATTATAGTCAATCCTAGAAATATATCAATATGCATTGAATAAAAGGATTAATGAGAAACTGTGAAAGTCCCTTTAAGAAAATATATATAGGTAAATTTAAATATATATTAAATATATATTACCACGTACTAGCTGGATTCCAGGTAGAGTCAGAGAACAGTTTGAAGGCCTGAAAGCCAGAGAACCAAGAATGCAGGCATCAGTCTGAATCTGAAGACCTGAAAACAGTAATCGTGAGGGCAAGAGATGATTATCCCAGATGGGCAGTCAAGGACTTGAATTGATAGATGATACCTGCCTGCATTGGAGAGGACTGTTGGACTTTACTCATCCCACCAATTCAAATGCTAATCTCTTCTAGCAATACCCTTGCCAAGATAAATAGAAATAGGAGAGTGAAAAAGATGGTGGATTGATAGGTAGCACGAGAGAGCCTCTCTGAGAAAAACAATTCAGATGCTAGAATTTAGCACCATGGAGAAGACCAGATGAAAGGAGAGGAATTCTCATGACCCAAGAAGAAACTAAGGAAAAAGAAAAAGAAAAAAAAAGAAAGAAAAAAAAGTGTGGACAGAGGGCTGGAGCTGGGCATGCTTCCGTTGGACCTGGTCCGGCACTGTGCTGGGCACCTCTTAGAGTCAGGCAACTCATGATCAAGCTGGGATCATGGTCCTGCCGAGACCAGGGGTTGGTGAGCCCAAGACCCTTGGCAGGAGGAGGAACCACAACAGGGAGTGGAATAGGCGAGGTGAGCTGCACTGATCCATGGTGAGTTCTGGGAACTGGGCCCCCACAGAGGAGGTGACTGGCTAGATGACATATTGGAGTTGGGCAGGACAGGCTTGAACTGGCAACTGCAGTGGTGTCAGTTGGCTGCTCCTGGCCCAAAGCAGACTGGTGGGATCTGCTTGGGCTGGGCCATGCCCCCTGGTCGGGATCCAATAGCCAGGGAAAAAACTGTCCCCAACCTGTGACATCTGCAAAGCACAGACTAATATGCTGAAGGCACTCACTGGTTGACTGGATCAGAGGAAAGGGGTCAGCCCACATCACTCCTACATGTACCTCACAAATCGACAGCAAACAGGAGAGGGCAGCAATTCCCTAGCCAGTACATTTCAGAAAAACTGTAAGCAATACAGAAAGTACCTGAGACTTCCACCATATACCTATCTGAAAGAAACCAGAAACATGATAAGAGAAAGAAACAAGAAAAAGCCTCCAGCCACTGACCCAGGGAAAATAAGTCCAGGAGAGGTAAATACAGAAGAGATCAAGGGCAGCAAACATGCAATATCAGACAAGGCCTCAACAGAAATAAAGAAATACTTCTGTGACCTCATCGACGAACTTAAATCTGAAATTCTAACTTAAGTGAAGCAATACATAAGAAGATTAATAAAAGAAATACTAAGCACTTCTCAAGAAGACACAGATGGAAGAATGGAGGAACCCAGAAAAAGGAAAGAAATCTTTGATGAAGAATATAAACAAAATCTAGAATATATGAAACAGATCCAAAGAGAATATCAGGAAATTAAAAACTCCATTGAAAGCTGGCAAAATTTCTTGACAGAAACTAAAGACAGATTTTCAAAACTTGAAGATAGATTTGCAATATGTGATCATGAAAGGAAAGATCTCTTAAAAATAACAAGGAATAAAGAAGTAACAATACAAAGGTTAGAAGACAACAAGAGGATCTATAACTTAAGAATAAAAAACATGAGCAAAGAAGCAGGGGAAAATACAAATGAAATAAAAAGGCTATTCACAGAAATAATTAAGGAAAACTTCCCAAGCATAGGAAAAGGAAATGATATTCAGATATATGAGGCATACAGAACCCCAGCCAGCTACAACCAAAACAGATCTACACCCAGACATATAATAATCAAAATCCCAGAAATTCATCACAAGAACAGAATATTGAAAGTGGTCACAGGAAAGAAACAGATCACCTATAAAGGAAAACCCATCAAAATCACAACAGATTTCTCGACACAAACTATCAAATCAAGAAGAGCTTGGAGCAAAGTATTCCAAGCCCTGAAAGAAAATAACCTCCAACCCAGATTGATATACCCTGTAAAACTATCACTCCAAATTAATGGAGAAACAAGATATTCCCACAACAAAGAGGAACTGGGGGAGTTTGTGACCACCAATCCAACCCTGCAAAAAGATACTGAAGGACATTCTAGAGAGAGAGAGAAGAAAAATCACCAGGATTCCAGGAACAATGGCAGAAAGGCCTCAATGAAAGGGGCAGACAGTCAAATGAAGGAGAAAAGTAAACAACCAACAGTAGAAAAATAGCATAGCAGAGATGAGGCAGAGAAGATTGGCTATAATCTCTAACACAGATGGCCTGGATACACTAACAAAAAAAAACACAGGCAGAGTAGATCAGGAGACAGGGTCCATCGAGACTCTCTGAATAAGAAATGCAATCAATCTGAAAGAGGCTTAATGAACTGAAAGTCAAAGGTGAGAAAACAATGCTCTATGTGACAGGTAACCAGAGAGAAACAGGGACAGCTCATCCAGCAGCTGCAGATAGGTTGGAAACCCATGACACTTGTGTAGTGGAGAACTACTCAGCTATAAGGAAGGAAACCTTGAGGCTTTAGTAAGTAAAGGAATACAGCTCATGATCAATCTCAGGGGTTAAAAAGTTTCAGAAACACTTAGGTAGACAGCGGGTTGCCCCCTACTCTAAAAACTAAAGGAGTTAGTGGAACCCAAAATGTACAAAGCACCCTGAGAAAGTGAAAGGGGAGGAATTGTCTAAAAAAGGAAGGTAGAAGACATTATTAATAGTGTATTAGGATTTAAAAGCCACATTATTCTTATCACTCTGTTTAGTTTGATTTTATTCAGTTCCAATCTGTCTATTGGTACTAGATTTGGAGGCACAGACAGCTACCCCCAAAATAGCAGGATATACTACGGTAACTATCCTTACTTTCCTATTAACTTAAACTGAAGCTCTGTATATTGCTTACACTTCTTATTATGACTGATCTTGTTTGAATTTGGTTTGTTAGATCACTGTTTTATCCTGACTAGTTTTATTCGAATCTGGTATGCTTGATAGTATCAAGTCTGAGAGTAGAGGCAACTACTCTGAAGATGACAAGATTCAATAGGATACCCATTTTGGTTTGATTATTAACTGCTTTTGAAGTCCTATAATGTCTCCAATGTCTTGTTTTTATTAATATTGCTATGTACTGCTATGTTCAATTATTCTATGCCTGATGATATAGACACTTCTATTGAAAATAACAAGATACATCATAGTAACTACTCTAGATCACCTAGTACTGTGTTTTTATATGTCTTTCTCATCTCATGTTTTTATAGGAATTTGTTTTGTTGTCTTGTTTTTATTTGTTTTCCCTCTAATACAGAAAGGATAGGTATACATGTAGAGACTCATGCATGTGTAGAACATCTAAACAGTTTATGAGAATTGATTATAGGTATTGTTAAAGAGAGGGAAATAAAGTACTCTAAAGGATATAACTGCATGTATGTTTAAGTGTGTAAGATTTATAACCATATTACTTGGATAGGTGAACAGAACTGTTTGCAGTCTCACTATTCAAATGTCCACTTTGTATGCTTTACTTATATAACTTGAACAACTACTTCTAAGAGAAAATATGTAATTATCAACTAGTGATTTCTTACTGTTTTTTTGAAATTATGTATTATTTCTGCCCTCTTTCTGTTTTATTTTTTTCTTTAAAAAAAGATAAGCAGAAATAATGTTTAATTTAGGCATACAGGGATCCTATGGTCCTATTTAGTTGACATATAAAATTAACCATAACAAGGTTATTAAGAAGAATTTATTGTTAAAAGAATGTATGAAAAAATTAATGAACTTCCTTGGGACATTTGATATCAAAGTTTTATAAAATATATCTCTTATGACTTAGAAACTTTTACAAAAAATCCATTGACGGCCTGAATCACTGGAATTGCAAATATGCATTTCCGTATATTGGAAAACCTGTACTTCATACTCCCAATCCTCAATGAATGAATAAATGTTAAGATATTTGAGGGTATATGATGTGGTCAGTATTTGGTATTTGACTGTGATACTAAGAAATAGTGGTTATCTTTTTCCTCCACAGTAGAAGTACAGCATACACAATGTTTTATTTTGTAGGTGATGTTTGGTAGCAATGATCATCATAGTTATTGATTCAATGGTTTAAACTAAGAATTTTATTCTCTTTCCCTCTTCTGCTCTATTTTTTATAAGGTACTTATTTTTATTGGTATTGAATTTCATGCCAGTATTAATTAAATTCCAGCTTCAACTAATTTATGCCAACACATGTGACAGACACAAAGGTAAATAATGTATGGCCCTGAGCTTAGTATGATCCAGAGCAGTGTGATAAATTCAGTGGGAATATGGAGAGGGGTTAGAGCAGTATGGTGTAAAACATTAACCCTCTAGAGCAAGATCATATGCTAGAGGCCACACTTTTTATATTACCAGCTGTGCCACCATTATAGGAAGTTAGTTAATCTTTCTGAGCTTTGGTTTCTTTATCCTGAAGTGCAGAAAATACTTTTTTATGGTTATTGTGAGGAGTGTAGAAAATATATATAAATATTTATTGTCAAGCACAAAGTTAGCAATTTTTTAAAAAATCAAGATTCTGGGCTGGTGTGTTGGCTTACTCCTGTAATCTCAGCACTGGAAGGCTGAGGGAGGATTGTTGCAAGTTCAAGACGAGCCTGGGCTACAAAGTGAGCCCAAGGCCAGTTTGAACTGTATAATGAGATTTTGTCTCAGAAAGACAAACAAACAAATAAATAAATAAATAAAGATTCTGACTAGGGAAATTAGTAAAGTTATCATGAAGGAGAAGACAACTGAAATGACCTTTAGTAGGTAAATAAGCTTTTGACAGATAGCTGCCTTGATATTCCAGATGCAAACAAAACATGACCCAAAGGAGAGAAGCTTGTAAATATATTACATATTGAAACTCTGGACAAAATTATGGAGAATAGTAATTGTTCTTAGTAGTCTACTCTTCAAAACTGAAATTTTTCTAATGCATACTATTTGAGCACAAAACTGAATTTCAATTTTGTGTGATTTTGAGAAAATTACATAGCCTTTCCAGGTTTCTTTCCTCAGCTTTAAATGAGGATAATAAATTCAAAGTCTGGCTGTTCCTGGTGTTCAATATAAATAGCTATTATTTTATTAAAATTGATATGAGATTTTTATGAGCTGTGATAGAGAAAAAAAGCACCACAGACAAATTAATAGTGTGAATGAAGAGATGGATGTAAAAAATTGTTAGTTGAGCAAATTGCCTGCTTCCTCCATAGTATAAAAGATAAAAAGGGAAGAGTTGGTAGATAAGATTGGCAAGGTTGGTGTAGAGCAGAGTTTGTATTCTTTAGTATTGATTTATACTTCATTTAATGAAACAAAGAATTAATAAGATCATACTTTGTTTTATAGGATAATGTTTATTTTTTACTCTTCTACAATCAACCTTAGATACTTTAGCCAGGCCTAGAGTTTGATGGTGAGAATGGCCAAAAAGCCAAAAGATATCTGAGAAATCCATGGTGGCCTTGGCTATAAACAGGAAATTCAATTCAGATACAATTGAAGATGGTAACATTAGTAAGTGTCTTCATTAACAAAGATGCAGACCAAAGAAAAGTGGAAGTATAGGCAAGAGGTTAAGTTTTAGATACTGAATTCAGCATAGGAGAGGAAATTCAATTGATGATTACTGGTAGAAAGATGGCATATATGATTTATACTTTTGGAGAAGGCTGAAGGTTGGAGTTGGAGAGGTAGCTATCTTAGCTACTTTCACATCATTGGGATACAGTACTGAACACTCCCAAGTTAAAGGAAGAAAGATTTATTTTGGCTCATAGTTTGCAGGTTATGGATATAGACCTGTATGTATCTTTCCATGTGTCTTGGCTACCCCTGCAGTGACCCACCTCTTTCCACCAGATTTCACTTCTCAGCATCACAGCCAGCTACAAACCCATTAGTGGACCGATACAGCATCTTACACTTATGATCCAGTATTGCATACTCACGATCCAGTCATCTCCCTAAAGCTCTCTATGAGCACATGAGGATATGAGGGGACATCTAGATATAACAGAAGTCATTATTTTGGCTATGCTGTATGACTACTATCAAGTGGAAATGTTTATAAAGAGACAGGATGATGAGGTAAAATTTTTCTAACTGAATAAAATTGCATAGACCCAGTCTGGGTTTGTGGCAGCCAATTAACTCCATGTATTTATTTATTTTTCATCCCATTAGATGTACATTTGATCCAAAATCTTGAGGATGTTGTTTTCTCCTTTTGTGTTCACATCATCAGCTCTGTCAGTATTTTTATTTACTGTATGTCTCCAATTAATTTCTCTCTTTATCTAGCTATTCAGCTTATGGCACTCATGAAGTAATAGAAAAGATGCAAATATGAATAAGACATAATCACTATTCTTATGGGATTTACCCTCATCATGAAGAAGGACATATAAATCAATAATTTAAATGCAATAAACATTTTTTTCTTTTCTTTTCTTTTCTTTTCTTTTTTTGTACCAGGGATTGAACTCATAACCTAGTGCCGGAGTCCAGCTGCGGCAGGGCTAGGGTTTCCCAAAGGTGGACAGGGAGTTGGCGAGTGAGAGACAGAAAACACTGCACACCAGTCTGTGAGTGAATCTGAATCCACCTTTATTTTTTAGAAGCTGGAATATATATTTGCCAACCCTGGCAGCAAGCCCCAGCCCCAAGCAGGAAACGCCCCAGGCCCAGGGCCAGGCAGGGACAATCCCAAACAATAGGTTTTAATTGACCTCAACTCCGAGCAGGAAGCGCCCCAGGCTCAGGGCAATAGGTATCAATTAACATCTCAATCTTGTCATTTAGTCAGCCTGGGAAATGCAAGCCGATGCACCGGGACGCCCCGCAGGAGGAAGAGATGTGTGAGATTATCCTGCTGCTCCCTACATTGTTTCCCTTATCACTTATGGGAGCGGCAGTCCCTGTGAGGACAGCACCTGTCTTAGGTCAAGGACTCTTCACGTGAACCCAACCAGGCCTTACCTGTCATGGGCCTGCAGGACAGCAATTGGTCCTGTGCCTGTCTTAGGCGGCTGGTGGCGTAACATATGTGTCCTAGTTGCTCGTCTAGTGTCTCAGGGCAGTTGTCTCACAGGAATTTTGTAAATCCTCCTCCATGAGCTGTTTTACCCAAAGCTCCCGCATAAACTCTCTCACATTATTCACAGAAGGCAAAACCCCACAATCAGTCCTCACAAAGGGGTTATCTAGAGGGCCTCCAGCAACCCCCCTGGAGTCTCCACCCTCGACTCCATATTGAGCATTACATAAAAACATACACATGTGAACTACACAAATTACAATTATCAGTACAAAACATCCCAAGATCCCCGCGCCCAATTCCCACATGCGGCGCCCTTTTCCTGGAGAAGCGATTGTCACAAGGCGTGGATGGACTAGGACGCGGCATGGACAGAAAAGGGCACCGCAACCTAGCACTTGCCAGGCAGGTGATCATGCCACTGAGCTAAATCCCTGGCCACGATAAACATTTTAAACAGCCTTGTGTGGGTTCTTCAGGAAAAGACGCAAATCATCCAGTCACTTAGAAAGCAGTGAGAAGGCATTTTATAAAAGATGAAATCTGAGCTAAATCATAAAGAAGGAGCAAGAATTACTCCAGAAAAATGGCAAGGGAAAAATAAAATGCATGGAAGAGGATTTCCTGGCAAGAGAACTGTTTAAAGAATAGAAAAGCAGAGATCAAAATGCCATCTCATATTCAGTTCATATAGTTCATATCCAAAGATCCCTAATTCTGCCAAGAATGTTTCTATGGCTATTTTTTTCTTTTCTCAAGTAAAGATCCAGCGTAATTTCACATATGGTATTATATTTATTTGTTGTGTTTTTCAGTCAATTGTAGTCTGGAGGAGTCCTTTCCATTGTTTCTTAAAAAACAAAATTCTGAATCACATAATTATTTCTCCATGATGCCCTTTAACTTGTTCTATCCTTGTAAAATAGGAGATAAGTCTAGAAGCTTGATGAGTTTCTAGTTAAAAATTGTGACACTTCATATTTGGTATAGAATGCCTTATATTTCAACACTTCAGGAGGGCTACAATATCACATTGTCCCTCTACTAGTGATGTAAAATTTTGTCATTAAGGAGCTGACCACTAAGTCATCTTATGATAGTTTTCCCTTTCAAATATTGGTCAATATGTGGGGTGACATATGTTAGGAGACATCCACAGATCTTGTTGATTTCTGCACATTTTGAAGCAGAGGTATGATTGCTTTTGTGCTGAATTGTCTTTTTCCTATTTCTATCATTTTATATCTGTGGGACATACAGCTTTGGAAGACTGTAAGAGTCTTTCTCCAGAACAATGAACAGATTTATTTGCTGTCCAGAATAATAAAGATAAAATCTCCCTCAGTGAAGTTTGAGTAAGTTTGCTATTGGCACCTGTAAGAGACTGGAAACTAAGGGGTTCCTGCTCTGAGCAGCAACCCCACTGAGTGTTTAGCATTTACAGTACTTAAGTTATTCTACATCACAACGTTGGAGAATCAATACAAACACGATAATGAATAACAAAATCATTTCATTATGATCTGGAAATTTCATGTCCTCTTTGGCACACTAAGCAGTGGTAGAATAGCAGTATACAGTCTCTCACTTTCATATTTCTTCACCATCAATTGTTCATGTGTACTGTAATCCTTTTTTTTTTTTTTTTTTTTAGTACCGGGGATCGCACTGAAGACCTCGCACTTGCCAGGCAGGCTTTCCAGGCAAGCTCTTAAACCACAGTACACCCCAGCCCTGTGTACTGTAATTCTAACACTAGAGATACTTCTGCATTTTTAGTTAACATGCATTCTTTTGTAAAGAGGAATCTCTTTTTTCTCCTTTTTTATTTGCTCTGTAATATCACAATAGATTTATGGATTTCTATGTATTCAAAAAAGATAAACTTCTTACTTCCTTTTAAGGAGAATCAGTGTTTAGAAACTAAGATCTAAACTGTAGGCATTTTAGCCTTTCTTAATTTACAGAATTAGAATATATATTTTTTAAAAACCATGAATTCATATTGATATTTCCAGTTTAAATTTAACATTGCAGGCTTTTCACATCTCCTTTTATTTCATATTTGCATCTTTTTCTCTTAAATTCTCAGTTTTGGTACAATTCTCTTTAATACTACATTCTAACTCTCTTGAGTGTCATTTTGAGTCTCTGGATGCATAGTTCTGGAGATTCTGAGTGATCTGGACAGGTAGCCTATAAATAAGCAAATCTTCCATTAAGAGTAAGTGTGTCCTAGACTTAGAGGAAGATGGTTGACATGCGAGGAAAAGTTTCATTCACCTCATTTAAATTGTGAATTTGAAACCTAAATGTATCTGTCATCCTTTTTTAAGCATCAAACAAGCTCCTGGTTGGTTTAACTTTTTCAGTTCCTGGCCTGTTATACTCAGTTTATTTTATTTTATTTTATTTTTTGGTACTGGGGATTGAACTCATGACCTTGCACTTGCCAGGCAGGTGATTATGCTGCTGAGCTAAATCCCCAGTCCTCAGTCTATTTTAAATAACAGCTATTAAAATCTTCTACTGTATTTCCACAACTTAGAGACAAGGCTGGCTTTTACATTATCCATTATTTGCTATTAAGAAAGAAAAAGTTCATCCATTTAAGCTTTAACTCAGTTTTTTAACCCTTAAAATTTCTATACATATTGAAAATGTCTGTTAGAATCATATATATATATATATATGATTGTATCAAACCAGATACATAAGAATAAAATGTAGGCAAAATTTCTGATCTTACACGTAAAGAGTTTGGAAGTTGTCAATCTTGTTCTCACAAGAACAGAGCCTAAGCAACCTGAGACTCAAAATTCTTCCTAAATCCATTAGAGAATTATAGACTCAGGACAAACTGCTGCCCTAAAAACTGGAGAGACATGTAGATAACAGAGATCATGCATTACCAGGAGATGAAGCTGCATCTGAAGCTTTACACTTCAAGTACCTAAATGGTAATTGAAGAATTACAGGATACTGAGAGACTGAAAGCTACTATGGCCCAGTCTTGGAGGGGTGCCCTACACTTTCATGAATTTTACCTCCAGGAACTCCATCTGGTTACAGAGTCAAGGTCAGAGGAAATTTCCTCATGTTTCTGACATGAGGGAGGACAAAAGTAACCATGCTGAAATAGAGTCAGCATGTTTGGTCTTATTAACTAAGTCTGCCATCAAAAGAAACTAGTTCACTGGTGCTTAACCAACATGGGCTTTACCACTGCCTAATCGACAAGGAGTGGAAAACTAGTCCATCCACATGTAGTCTTCTTGTGTCCCTCACGGAAGCAAAAGACCTGAAAAGCTCCAGGGCTCACTAAAAGGCTGAGACCTAGGACTGTAGAATGTTGAACTTACCCTTCACATTATTACAATTTAGAACAATTGCAAAGCAAGACTGTATTTAGGAAGGTGCTCCTAAAGAAAGATAAGGACAGCAAGGGGGACAAAAACAGTGGTGCTAGAGGCAGTTTTGGTCTTGGACATCTACAGTGACAGAAACTAGTCAACACAGCTTGTTTCCTAGCCAGATAAAGAGAAAGCCTTCTGGTAAAGGTCAGTCACTCTCACTTCCCTTCATCTCATGCGTCATGTGTGGCTTTCAACAGCAGTAGCAGCCAGCAGCAACAACAACAAACATTCAAGGTATGATGAAAGTCAAAAATTACAGTCTGAGAGACACACCTAGCAACAGAATCAGATTTAGACATGGCAGTGATTTTTTGAGGTATCATACTTGGAATTAAAAATTACTAATTAATGTCCAAGAGATTGGATGGAAAATGTAGACAACATAAAAGAAGAGATGGGTAATATGAACTCAGATGGAAACTCTCAGAATCAAAAGAAAATGCTAACAATCAAAACCAATTTACAGAAATAAATGATGCTTCTGTTGGCCTGTTGAGTGAACTGAACATTCCTATGTGAGGGGTAAAATAGGTAATAACCACAGCCAGGCATGGTGGTATATGCCTATAATCCCAGCACTTGGGAGGCTGAGGCTGGAAGATCACACTGCAAGTCCCAGGTCAGCATGTGCTACAAAGTGAGTTCAAGGCCAGTGTGAATTGCATAATGAAACCCTGTATAAAAACAAAAACACAAAACCAACCAACCAACCAACCAAATAAAATAAAAAAAAAAAACAGAATAAAACAAAACAAAAAAACAGTGGGCTTGACAGATTAAATTAACATAAATAATATATCATAAATATAAGAAAAATTTGATAATATCAACAAGGATGAACATGGGAAAAGGAATTTAAAAAAAGAAACACAATACATTAGGTGAATGTATCTATTCCCCAAAATGACTGTAACCTCATGTATGGCAAGCATGTGCTAGTATAAAAAAAAGTGAGCTTGGAAATATACCAATAGAAAGTTCTCAAACTCAAATGCAAGGAGAAAAAAAAAGAGGAAGAAAAACTATGCAGCAAAAATAACCAAAAATTTATTGGTTAAATATGAAAGATGTAAAATACATATATGGCATTATCAGAGGACAAGAAATGAATAGAGGAAATTTTGAAGTAATAATGGCTGAGAGTTTTCCAAAGTTAATGATATACCATAGATCAATGAAGTCAAGGTCATGAAACTCAAATCATAAACACTGAGCAGAATCTATACTTAGGCATATAATACTTAAACTGCAGAAAAATTAAAGACAGAAAATCTTTGTAGAAGCTAGAGGGGAAACTGATATCAATAGAGGAACAAGGATAATAATTACATCACATTTCTTTTCAGAAACTAAGAAAGAAGTAGGTGGAGTAAAATTGTGTTTTTAAAAAAGGACAGCTTAGAATTCTTTGTCTTGCTAAGTTATTCTGCTAAAGTGTAGAAAAAAATAACAAAAACCAAGGGAATTTTTCACTAATAGATTTGTCTTATAAGGTATGCTACTTTTTTTTTCAAAAAAGGAAAATAATATAGGTCAAAAGTTCTTATCTACATAAAGAACAAAAGAGCATTAGTGATGGCACCCATTAAGGTAAAATAGCATTTTATTTTTTCTTAATTGACCTAACTGATAAAGTCTGTCCAAAATAACAATAGCAACAATGTACTGAGTGAATATAGTTTATGGATAGAGGAAAGGGATGGCACTAATGATCCAAAACTGGGAAGGATGAAATAGAAATATTGTGTTATAAGATATTAACCAGGAAAGAGTGCTGGAATTGGAAATGATCTTAGATTGTGAAAAGTATGCTATGCTTTGTATAGAATATCAACGATCAATCATTCAAAACAGCAAAACAAAGGTATTCAGAAATATCTGCATATTCATCACCAACTTTCTTGATTGTTTTCAAATTCTGTCCCTGATATACATAATATTCTCCTCTGAGAATGTTCTTGATGAAGAACATGGTGATACAATGTTTTTAAAACACTTTTAAATATCATTTTCTTTATTAGTACTTTATTGTAGTATATAATGTTTACAGTCTTTGTGGGATGGGCTACCTGTATATAGCACATCATTTTTCCCTTTCTTCCCCTCATTCATTTCTGGATCCCCTTCCTTTTCTTTTTAGTACGTGTATTCAATATATAATATTTGCGTTACTTGTGTGGAGTTGGTATGTGTACATAACACATCATAATTCATTATTTTCATCCCCTTACCCCCCATCTCTTGTTTGCCTTCCCCTTTGAGAACAATCTATTTGCCTACTTCCCATCATCTATCTTTTATTTTGCTTTTTATTTACACTTTGGGCTTCTCATATAAAAGAAACCATGCAATATTTAAGCTTATGTGTTTGATTTATTTAACTTATATAGTCTCAAGGTGCATCCATTATCCTACACATAACTCAAATTTATCTTTATGAAAGCATAGGACTCCACTTGTGCAAATATCATATTTTCTTTATTCATTCATCTTTTGATGGACTATAGGCCACTTCTAAGATTTAGCTGTTATGAATTGTGCTGCTTTAAACATGGGTATGCATGTATCACTCTAATATGATGTATTTTAAAGGAGTTACAGGATTAAAAACTGCTTGTGCTGGCTCTTAATCTGACTTTATAATTATGTAGGTAGACTCTTTTGGACTCTTGCTAGGAATTCTAGAATGGTGCTAAATTTGGGTCGTGTACCACCTCCTACCTCCTTCTCACAAATATTTAGTTCCTGAGTATTAAAAGAGTGGTTCCCAGGCTTTTTTTCTAAGCTGCTGAGACCAGTAAGTTTTGGTACATGCACTACTGACATTGTACATACAGAAGCATTGGTAACTATTTGGTTATCAAAAATTAGATCATACCAGTGGATGTATGCTATGTCTCAAGTTTGGTAATACTAAGATCTGAAAAACGTGCGTATGTTGAAGTTGATGAATGCAGTGAACGAGGCAGTATCACTCTTGTACTTACAAATCCCTCGTAAGTTCTGTGGTGCATCCTGTGAAGTCTCCCTCACGTCCCTAGCTAGGAAGGCCTTATTGCCCAGCCCTTGGAATTGCTGTCATCAGGCAACCTTCCACCATCAGCCCTTTCAGGGACTCCTTACTGGCAGAGAGCACCCTGGGGCCAGATCAGTTCTTGTTTAGGGCAGCCCCCATTCAGTAACTACCTGATGGATGCAAGAGTGAAAATGTCTAGCTGTGATGACCGAAAGCCCCTCTTATTAGCTACATTGGCTCCTAAGGTGGGTAGTGAGGTTACTGGATCTTGTTGTAGCTCAACCTCCTTTCTCCCAATTCTACCTTTTTTTCTTCCTTCCTTCAGGTATTAATACCAAGGACATTCTCTAATAATTCTCTGCACTAATTTGCTTCCTGGGAAATTCAACTTATAACAACTTCCCATGGTACTTAAAGAAAAATCAAAACTCCTTTTATGGAACACAAAGTTTTTCTGGTATACATTTCTTTTACCTCTTGGCTGCATCTCCTACCACTATCCATCCTTGCTCCCCTGGCTCTAGGCAAACTCACTGTTATGGACTGAATTTTTAAAAATTAATAAAAATTTGCAATACGTGAATAATATATTCATTGTGGGGAGCTGTTACATGTGCGTGACACATCTGAACTCTTTTTATATCCCTTTCACCTCCATCCTCCCCCTCTCAGTATCTTTAGTCCCCTTCCCATGTGACTGACGAAGATCTATCTTGTTATTTTCTACTATCTATCTATCTATCTATCTATCTATCTATCTATCTATCTTTTTTTTCTTTTTGAGGCAGGGTCTCGCTATGTGTTTCAGGCTGGCCTTGAGATCATTTTGTAGCCCAGGCTGGTCTTGAACTCACAATGATCCTCCTACCTCAGCCTCCCGAGTGCTAGGATTACAGGAGTGTGCCATCATGCCTGGCTTCTATTATCTATCTTTTGTTTTTTTCTTTGAATTATTTATACTTTGCCTTTCTTGTATAAAAGAAACCATATGTTATTTCAAGCTTGTAGGTCTGATTTATTTCACTTAGTATTATACATTCAAGGTGCATTCATTTTCCTACAAATGACTCAAATTTATCTTTATGCCATAATATTCCATTGTGTATGAGCACCACATTTTATTTATCCACTCATCTATTGATGAACATGTCCACTTCCACAATTTGGCTACTATGATTTGTGCTGTTGTGAACATGTATCAGTCTAATATGATATCTTTATCTCTTTCAGGATGAGACCTAGAAGAAAGAATAGATGAATCAGATGAATTTTTATTTTAGATTTTTGTAGAAATTTCCACAGTGATTGTACTAGTTCACATTCTCACCAACAATGTGTGAGGATCCCTTTTTCCTTTTCCCTTTGTCAACATTTGTTATTGTTTGAGCTTTTGGTAATAGCTACTATCCTTTCTATAGTATAACAGAATTTCAGTGTTGATTTATCACCATCAAAATTCGCATGTGAAGTCCTAACCTTCAATGAAAATTTACTTGGATTTTAATTAAGTTTAGCTAAAATCAAGAGGGTAGAGTGCTCATGATGGGATTAGCATACTTGCATAAAGATACCAGAAGTTTATTTCCTCCGTCTCTCTCTGCTATGTTATTTCCTCTCTCTGCATATCATAGCATCCCCATGAATATTTGTTGAATGAATGAGTATTTCATGATTTTGAAGGATTAATGTTACCATTGTCATGTAGATCTAGGGAATCTAAGTGAGTATGCAGCTGTGTGAAAGCCAAGAACCCTCACTGGGCAACCTAAATGGCCAGCTAGTACCTTGATCTAGAACTTCTCTGTCTCCAGAATTGTGAGGAATAAATTCCTGTTAAGCCTTGGCATTTTATATTTTGTTATGGCAACCCAATCTGACTAATACACACATCTTTTTTCTGTTTTCTGGAAATGCTGCATTTTCCATCTCCCTCCCATTGTGCCTTGCTAGGTGCTACTTCCTTTGCTCAAAACATATAGCCTTTACTTATTTGCTGGCTGTTTCTGATTCTTCTTGCTGGCCTCCTTTTAAATGGCCTTTCTTTACCAAGGTCTCTGATCACCACATCCAAATTAGTGGCCCTTTCTTATTCCATTCATAATATTGATAGTTTTTTGAAAGTAGTCAAATTATCACATTTGTGTATTCATTAGCTTTCATTACTTGTTTTTTTCACCTTCCCACATGCAAATATCAGCTTCAGGAAAGCACATCATAGCATCCCAAAGAATATTTTTTGGATGAATGAATACTTCATGATTTCAAAGGATGAATTCCTACTATCATGTAATTCTGGAGGATTTAAGATTTGCTTTAAGTCACGATTCTCCCAGATCTGGTCTGCCTCAGGAGAGATTATATATGAGATCTTATCTATTTATTGGCTATCAGTAGTTTTATTTCTCTTTGTTACTCTTGTGTAGTGCTTGCCCAATTAAAGTGTGAACACTGATTATAAGATGCTACAGTAACCATATTATGAATTCTTCAGAGCAGGCTAAAAATTAATCCTGTATTTGTGATGCCTGGTGTCAATCAAACTGGGTTCCTTATTCTGAGAGACCTGTTAGAGAAGGCCATCTGGCCCAACACCTTTCAGAGTGGGTTGAAACCAGACTGCCCTGGAATGCCTAGGATAGTCCTGGCGCTTGCCTTCTGGTGATGCTTTCTTGGAAGACACCTGATTGCAGCACTCTATTGACAATTTAGTGAAAAATGCCCAGAGTGTCTTTATCTGTATCTTATGTTCTTGCTAAACTGATGCAGTTCAGTAGCATCATCTGGAAAGCATTCTAATAATCTCCAAAGTGTTTAAGAAGTGTTAGTCACATTATCACAGAAACATGTCTTGCTCCAGAGATGTATTTACTGTTCTTTTTAGAAACACAGATGCAGTCTAGGTAAATAATACAAAACAATTTCTTTCTTGCCAAGAGAAAAATTCCATTTTTATATTTATCTATTTAAATAGCAAATGAAATCATTTGTACTAGAAGAAGATGTTATGATAGATGAAGATCTCAGACTTGCTCACTTACTAATCTATGTATTCATCTATAACTCTGCTTTCAGGTTTATTTAGTTTAACTGTGAAAGGCCTAACTTCTTTTAAATCAGCCTGGTTGTAATAAAGAAGAATATATTATCTTAGCTCTTCTATAGTTAGGAGATAGGGCTTCTGCTAATTTCCCATTTAGCAGCCTGCTATAAAAAATGGATTTGTGTAAATCTTGGGATGAGGAATTTGAAGCCTTAGCATTTGCAAATTATCTATTGCTTTATAAAGTTTTAGCTTATTTAGTATATCAAATTGTAAATGATTGCTCTTTGATAGGAGAGAATTTTAAAAAATGAATAACATCAACAAAAAGCAGGCCTCATCTTTTTCTTTCCTCCATTTCATTGTGCAAAATCGGTACTTTTTGTAGCTGAATGTTCAGAATGGCTATGCATGCTGTGTGATGACTAATTCTTGTTTTACCTCACCTGCATGTGCTTGGCTTAGCATATATGATGTGGTTGAAGCAGTTTAACCTTAAAATGATTGATGTGAATCTGTGAAATACTGAGTATGACTGAAGTGTATAGCTCATAGTGTATGTTCAAAAAATGAATACTGAATGATTGTGCCTTGTGTCTTAAATTCCATTTCCAATATTAAAATAGCACATAAACTCTATTGGGTCCCATTACTCGTAGACTGGGGTTGAGGGAGGCATTTTCAATCTGGACCTCCACAAAGATCACTGAGTAAAGCTGTAGTAGCTGGCTGAGGTACCAGCCCGAGAAATTGATGTTGATCCATCTTAGGTCAAAGAAGAAAGGAAATAGTTCAGGATGTTTATTTTGCTGATTCTCAGAGGAGTTTTTCTCTTTCATGGGTGGGTCAGAGTCTACAGAGACCCAGGTGTTCGAGCTGGTCTGAAATGAGAAAGTGGGTTTTGGAGTCCCAGGCATTTCTTGTTTTCTTGGTAGTCACATAGAGAAAATCCAAGAATGAGTCAGCAGGAGATTTGAGGCTGACAGGAGCTGCATCCTGGGCTCAGCTGTACAGAGTGGGGAAGAGGATGAACCAACAGCTGCCCACCTCTGTGTCTGATCTGCCTGGCATATGGTACATGACACCGCAGTCCTGGAATGCTGCTAATGGTTGCCCCCAAAATACAAAATCGAATGGAAAAGTAACCCACTGAACCAGAATGAATCAGCTTTCATTCTTCCTCTATTGGAGTTTTCTTAAAAGATCAAAATTAAGCCTGAATTCATATAATGTAGAAATCTGAAGTTAGGAAACACAAAAGCACTTAAAGGGCCATCAATCTCTCCCTCTTGCATATCCGGTCAGTAACACTGAGTTCATGATGATGTTAGAAATACAGATGAATCCTTAAGTTAGAATTTCTCTTTTTTTGATGGGAGCTGCTCTTATCTAAGTGAGCCACTGGTTCACTGACAGTTTGTAATTCTTATTATAGCCCGTGAATTAGTTAAGCAGAAGATTTTTTCCTCTTGCACTTGCATGACGCAGAGTCCTATGATAAACTCCTCTATGAATTTCCATGTTTCCCTTTGGGCATAAAAGTTTAAATATCCCTCAGCTGTGCAGCCTGATACTGCTTTCCTGTCCTACCTGAATCATAGACAGTTCACTATTTATGAAAACTACTTTTGGCATACGATCATGTAAATATATGTTCATGATTATGGCTGGCACAGAACATGGTGGATAAGAGTGGGCGCTTTGCCTTTACCTCTTATTGAAGCTGGGATAATGCCAGCAGGTTGTCATGAGACCAATGTGAGGATTAAGTGGGATTTATAGAAAATATCAAGGTTCCTGGGACACTGTAAGTGTTTCATGTTAATGATAATTAGAAACCAATAGTAACTGTCTAGTGCTGGATGTACTTTTTACAGATATTAATTAGCTGTTAAAACTCTAAGCACTTTAAAGTTATAGCATACCCAAATTATAGTATATCCAAATTGGGTAGCTTTAACCACAGAAATATATTTATCACAGATCAGTTGACTGAGAAATTCAATACCAAGGTGCTAGCAGACCCTGTGTCTTGTGAGGGTCCATTTCCTGGTTTACAAATGTCCTTTTTTCCCTTTTGTAACCTTCTTTGGCAGTGAGCAGAGAGTATAACAATTCTTGAGTCTCTTACAACGGCAAGAATACCATTCCTAAGAGCTCCACCCTCATGGCTTTAGTATTTCCCCAAGTCCCCACCCCTAGTACCATATCACACTGGAAGTTAGGATTTTAAAATATAACTTTGGGGGCAGGCACAGATATTATTATTCACAGAAGTAAGGAATTATTATTATTATTCACAGAAGTAAGGAATTTCTTCATATTGGTATAATATATAGGAAGCACATCCCACTAGAAAGTGAAAGTTCTTTGCTCTTGATATACCCTTCTCACCCTTTCACATGACTGATGACTTGATCATTTTCAGAAATTCCATCTGAAAGAAAGAAATAGTAGACTTGAGATACAGGACACTCAAATATGTAACTACCCATGTTCCATCACTTATTTGGGCAGATTCCTCTGGAGTGACAGAGAACACTACATTCAGGAACTCAGGTGATCCAGTCCCCATACCAGCTCTCCTGAGCATCTTGAGGTGACATAGATGTGACTGACTTAGAAGGGACTGATTTAAAGGTGAGTAACTCAGGTTGGACCTTTAAATATTTATCTGTAAAGAAGAAAATATAATAATCCATGTGTAGCTGATGCACGGTCCTTCTGAGAAGACAGAGAAGATACTCTGAAAATTGGAAAGAGCTTGACAAGCATGATAATGTACTAAAAATGGTTAGGGCTTGACTAGATTTTCCTAACATTTGAAAACTAAAATAATCATCATGGGTGGAAATCCTTATGTGGGTCTTTCCCAAAAGGATGCATTGATTATAAACAGCGTTTGAAGAATCTTCCATGTGTGATAATATTCGCCACTCTCACTTGACATTCAAAGGAAGGACAAATTGTAAGTTTCTTGAGATATTGCACAATTTTAATGCCTTTTCAGTTTACCAGATCCCACAGTCAGTGCTTTTTAAACTGGAAATCTGTATCGTATATCTACTGAGGGCTAGTGAGAAGTATATTTCTTGGATTATGGTAATATGTTACACATATGATGATAGCAGGTTTAATAAATGATGTGGATTAACAGACTGCAAAACAAATTGCTGTGATTTTGAAAGACATAAATGCTTCTCACTTGTTGATGTTAGAAATGCACACCTAGAATCTTTGTTGGATCTTTGAGCAGAACTGTTTGCAGTGTCACTGTTTGAATGTCTACTATGTATCCTTTAACTTTGTAACTTGAACAACTACATCCAAGATGACAGTATGTAATTTATCAACTAGTGATTTCTTGTGTTTTTTTTCTTTTAGAATTCTGTATTGTTGCTACCCTTTTTTTTCTGTTTTGCTTTTTTTCTCTTTAAATAAAATTTTTAAAATGTGTAATTGCTATTGTAAAAAAGAGAGGAAATAGGAAGTGCTATAAAAGATATAACTGCATGTATATTTAAGTGTGTAGGAGTCACAACCATATTTCTAAGTTCTTGTTGGATTGTTGAACAGACCTGTTTGCCATCTCACTGCTTGAATGTCCACTTTGTATGCTTTAATTTTGCAACTTGAACAACTATTTCTAAAAGGATAATTTACCAACTAGTGATTTCTTAGTTTATCTTTTTTTTGTAATTCTGTAATGTTTCTACTCTTTTTCTGTTTTTCTCTTTAAATAAAAAAGAAATTCACACCTACATTCCATGTATTCAGTCAACAAACAGGTTTTCTGCTTATGTTCCATATACCAGATACTGTGTAAATGATAGGAATATGGAAATGAGCATGTAGTATTTCCCTCAATATTGGTGACTTTGACCAAGGTATACCTTGGAATATGCTTGAGAAGTTATACAGTACTCCCAAATATTCAGTTCCAGTGTCCTGAAGTGGGACCAGGACACATAGATTAATAAGCACTTAATCAATAATAAAAACAAATTCCTTGAGATTGTGACATCATGTGGGTAATATCCGTCACCCGTCATGCTGGTAGGAGAGGACATGTATGACATGGCAAAAGCAATTTCTGAGATATGATGGAATCTCAGGTTATCTGTCCTGAGAGGGAGTAGAGTAAGGAAGGGTTTCTATGTAAGATGGCTCCGAACTTTCTAAAATATTTTCTGCTACTTACTTTCCTAATCATATAGTTAATGCAAGAAATCAATTCAGAATATGGGAAAAAGTAAAAGTCATTCATTACATATGATGCTGATATTTTAAAAGTTTGCTATAACATGCAGAATGTGAGTTTTCTTAGTCACTCAATAAATGTGAATCCTATAAATCTTTAACTTTAAAATCTTAAATTATTGTATAATTCAGAGAACTATGTCATAATTATTTTCAAGTACCTATCATATTTTCATTTGCCACTTTTCTGGAATTTCTATTATGTGTATATTTGGCATCTAATTCTATTCTCCATATCTTGATGTACATCTCTTATTTCTTTGTAGACTTCATCACATACTGCAATCTATGTTATTTGTTGTATTTGAATTTATTGGGTGTCCTATGTTCAGTATTCAAGATTTCTAATTTTTTTTTTTTACTTCTAGTTGTTGTTTGACATTACCATTTACCTGCTCTGTTTCAGGGGTTGGGGGGGAGAGAGAGAGAAAGAGAAAGAGAGAGAGAGAGCACTAGTTGTATTCCCTTCTTGACCTAGAATTAGACATTATATAGCATCACTTTTGTCCTATCCCATTGTCTGAAGTGAGCATGAATCTGTGTGCAAATTCAAGAAGAAATAATAGAGAACACATGTCTTGGTGGAAAGAATGTCAATTACAGTGTAAGAGAGGTATGATGCATGAAACTATGAGCATCTTTGTGAAATACAATTTGTCATAGGCTTTTATCTGGCTGTTTTTGCCTGCAAGCTCGGCTTCCCCTGGGGCTACCCTGAGCAGGCGCTCTTCTGAGTCTGAGCACCAGCTTGTGCACCTTCTGTGAGTTTAAGGAAGGGATCCTTTTTCTTTACAAGTGGAAAGTTTCAGAAGATGACTCCTTTGCTTTTCTCTTAAGGGATTCTTACAGATTAGTTCTTTAGATCTGACCTCTCTCCTTTAATTCCTATTTACTTCAAAATTAAAAATTTCTTTTAAAGACTTGAATAGCCCAAGCTATTTCATCATCTGTCAGAAACCAGAAATTCTTCATTCTTGTTTTCTAAATAGTCTTTAATCATAGCTTCAATGTTTTTATTTGCCCTAGAAATTATTTAGAACAGTGTGGTTTTGTTTCCTAAAATTTCTATTTGATGGGGTTTTCAAACTTATACTTTGAAAAGTTTTTCTGCTTTATCGGGCTGCTGTCAAAGTGGTCTATGGTATTTCTACTGTTCAGAATTTAAAGTTATTTTTATGGCTTAATTATATAGTCAATTTTCATTACTTCTCAAAAGAATCTTGAGTAAAATGTGTTCTTTCCTTTGGGAACTGCACATTTCTGTTTGGATTTCATTTAAAATTCCCTCCTTATCCTTGAAATTCTGGAAATGTTAAAGTCATTTGCACATGATGACCTCTTTTTTGTTAGTATGCATATTACAAAGCCAACCACTTTAATTTGCAAGTTCAGGTTTTACCTCAGAATTCTTCCATATCATATAATTATCCCTATTATTCTGAGTCTCATGTTTTCTTTAAGAAGTCCCTTTCAGCTTTCTCATCTCAAGATTGTTAAACTGTTTTAAATGAAGTTAGATCTTTAATCTTATCTGAAAAAACTATTGATGTAAAATAAGTAGCTAATCATTATTTTAGCTTCTTCCAAAATTTATTACTAGAATTCTAATGCAGTATTAGTGACTCAAAGTCAGATATTTTATGACATTATAATTTCCATGTCTTTTTAAATATATTTCTGTGCTTTTCAATGTGTATTGATCTATTTTTTTTCTATTCCTCTTTATGTCTTTAATTTTTTAAAATTATGACAACTTAACATATATCTTGAAACTACTTTAGGGCAAGTTCCCTCACCTTTCTTTTTCCTTGTTTTGCCTTTTTGCAGTTTTAATGATTCTTAAAAATGAATGTTCCAAGTGAAATTTGAAATCATCAACATAATTTGATATTTAATACTTGCTGTATGTTAATGGTCTGTGAGAACTGTTCTATAACTGCATTGTCTAGTATGGTCACTAGGTGACTACTGAGCATTTGAAATATGGCTAATGCAACTGATGAACTGAATTTTAATTTGGTTTTAATTAATTTAAATTGAAATAGCCACATAGTCCAGTGACTACTATACTGGTAGTGAAAATTTAGAAGCCAGAAATAGATGGGAAATAAATCATAGGTGTTCCCTAAAGGTAAACTTCTCTCTCACTCTCTCTCTCTCATGTTTTTGAGACTGAGTTTCACTATACAGTTCAGGCTGACCTTGAACTTACCTTGTAGCCCAGGCTGGCCTTGAACTCCTATGATCCTCTTGCCTCAGCCTCCTGACTGCTGGGATTACAGACATATACCACCATGCCTGGCTTTTTCTCTATTTTTAAAAGTATTGTCGATTTCAGAGTGTGAATTTCTTTACACAGTCTTCTCATCAATCTCACTTCATGTTCTAGGACATTTCATCTAGCATGCACCATGGGCTGCCCATCAGTGCCTCAGGGAGAGCCCCACCACACTGTGAAATCTTTCTCTTTTGTATGTCTTGGGTTATTTAGTAAGCACAACAGGTCTTAATGATGTATAGTAGTAGAAATAGAGTGGCTTTCACCTTTATTGCTGTCTACTTCATGCTTTTGAATCATGAGGAGTTAATGAGATTTTATTAGGAGATCTTCTTTTACTCACTTCCGGTGCATCTCCCTGCTATCTCAGTTATAGTAGAGAATTATTAGCTCTTTGATTATTTTGATTCATGATTTTTATCATTCCAATTTAGGAGCTAATAGTCCTTAAGGCTTGGTAGCCACCTTGCATTGGATAAACCAACCACCTGAATAGTTGCCTTGCTGAGGTTATATTCTTTCTTCCAGATATTTAGACAATTCTATTTTGTTTCATATGACTTGACTACTACTTCATAATTGTTTGGATGAAAAGTGTCTAGCACCGACTCCTAAAGTTCACAGTTGAATACGAACCTAGGTGGTGACTTGAGAAGAGAGGTTAAGCCAATTAACTTTTCTGCAAATTTAAACTTAGAAAATCTAAGTAAATCATCCATGAACCTTGTGATAATCATTCAAAAATTCATAAGGAAGACTCAGAGCCCAAGCGGTTCTCATGTGGTACCTTATAGACTAGCGAGAGAGGAGAAACTGAATAAGCAGAGAAAGCTAGCTGATGACTAAGGGAGAGACTCCATGGTGAGAGAGTGTGCTGCTTATGGGGAGGGCAGAGCAAGTGACATTTGAGTTTCACCAGTTCCTGATGAAACTAGAGTACCAGACTATAAAAATATTTTATATATTTTCAGTAATTATTTTAAGGTATTTAATTTTCATAAGCATTTACCCAGTTGTTTATTTTCTTTAAATAACAGTTTGAGATAAGGCTCTATTCCTTACAGTTAAAAAAAGTGTAGTCTGGAGGTTTGGAAGTTTTGCCTGATTTTGTACTTTGTCTGTTTCTCTTAGGGATAAAGCCGTAATTCTGTTAGCATGCTCGTGACTTGGAAGGTTGCCTCAGACCTGGGTCCACATGTGAATAGCCTGAAGGGAGGATGTGCAGGCAAGTGTAGCAGTGTTAGGAAAGGTAGAAAAGCAAGAAGCAGCACAGTATGTTTTAGCTGTTTTTGAAGCACTTTGGTGTTTTGTGACCGATTTTTGAGGCATAAAGAAATAGGAGCTTCTGCCTTTGTAAGGCAGAATAATGTATTGAAGTACTGATTTGTGTTTGCTTTTGCAGATCTTAATAGATGCAAATGAGAGGCATTTTCTTTTTTCCTCCTACCTAACTTCTATGGTTCCCTAGTTTACTAGTTTCCTGCTCCCTTTTCTTTCTCCACCAATGTCACTCTGTCAATTTTCTCCTTCCTGTAACTTCTCCATCACTCTTTTTATTAGCACCTCTAATATAGTCTCCAAACCATCTTCTTTATCTCATTGAAAAAGAAAAAAAAAAAAAGAAAAGAGAAAAAAACTTCTCAATCTTCCTTTATTTTTATTTTACAATATTTCACACCTTTCAATCTTTACCAAATACTTGGGAAAAAATAGTTTAGACTCAATTCTCACATCTCAATCCCCCCTTAATTGCACTGCAATCCAGTTTCTGATCCTCTGACTTAAAGTACTAGCTACATCATATTGCAATTTAGTTTTTCCTCTGTCAGACTGTGCATACCTTAGAGGCAGGAAGGTTGGCTTGTATGTATTATCTGACACAAAATGTGTACTCAAGAAAGAAAATGAATTAAATTAGCAAATATCCTTTAATGAAGCTTCATCTGTTCTTTAGTTTAGCTTTCTTAAAATGAAATTATGCTTACAGTAACAGAAATCCAGTGTACTTCTCTCTGGAACTTATTGTATCTGTGTTGTACATATGAAAATGTATATTATAGTACTTGTTTGCTCTTAGAATTCAGTAGGATTGTCTATCCATTTCTCTGTATCTTTGCCTGTACCTACTCACCTATTTTTCATGTATCATAACTTGATTATCCATAATATCCTACATTTGTTTGAAATCTGAATCTTTATCAAATTCATTTAAATTGACTTCATAACATTATATATTGATGCTTCTTAATCCAAAATAATTTGTAATATAGATGCAGGTAAATGACACTATTTTATTAAGATAATTGAGTCACATTAGTGCAGCCATAGGATTTTTGGCCAGTGTAACAAAAGGCCAATGTGGCTTAGAGGGGTGGATAGAATAAGAATACTATTGTGTGAAGTGCTTGCATCATCATATTCTAGTTCTCAAATTCCATGACATTACTGTGTGGTTGAAACACTGAACATAGCACTGATAGCAAAAAAAAAAAAAAAAATCCCTTACCTGGAGAAATTTTCCTCTTTGTAATAGACAACACATACATAAAGAGATTACAAGAAGTATACATGGATAGATATGTTCGCGTCTATTAAGAAAGAACTGCTGAAGATTTTTAAGGTCTGGAGTAAGTCGCAGTTTGTCTAGAATTGCTTTGTGGGAGAGGTCAATTTTAAGAGGTTTTGACAGAACCATTCTACTTGAGGATCACAATGTGTCTCTTGTGTTCACTCTGACCTTGTGTATATTAGTGACCATTCCTGGGGCAATAGCTTTGCAGGATGGAAAATAGTGGAGAATGGTAGCATCAGATCAGAGGAGACCACCTGGGCTTGCTTTGCTACTCACAGTGGCTGTTGCAAGAACCATTATTAAGCAAGTTAGACTACTGTTCAGGAAGCAATATGCACCAGCTGTGACCTGCCTTGACTGGACGAAGTATAGATGGTTGAGCTGGTGTACAGATAGAGTGGGATGGGCTGGCAAACGGGGCTGCAGGTGCCATTAAGGCCAAAGGAAAGCAAACCAACAGGGAAGAAGCAGAGGTAAGACCCTTGGTTCCAGGGAAAATTGACTTGTGTTTTAAACCAGCCCCTGAGCATAGAAAAGGATCTCCTTGGTAGTGAAATGGGACTGTGACATGGCCAGATGGTAAGATTTGGGGCTGGGGGGCTTGTATAGTTGACCTTTCCCTGAAGAAGAGGAAAATGCCAGAAAGAGTGATGATTAATCCTTTGATTAGGCAGAGCTCAGACCTGTGGTTGAGGATGACAAAGTGAGCAGCTCCAGACTCAAAAGGGCACCACAGTGTCAAAGATAAAGTAGCTGGGCAAAGGGCAGACGTGAAGTTAGCTCAGGCCCACATCCCGATTTACTCATGTACAGGAGGTTTCCAAGATGATGTGGTCGAGCCTGAAGCACTTATGAATCCTGTAGTCTGTGGGTCTTTGGAAAGAGAGCCTTGAACTAGGCTACATTCCAAAAGGGTGAATGTGGGACTCACCAATACCATGCCATCTTCCTGGACACAAAAGAATTCTCCATCCTTGCTCTCCCCTCAGACTTGATCAGTCTTTCTAGCACCATCGAGTTTCAACTCACGTATGTCTCCCCATAGAAACATCTCTCACTCCAGCCCCGATTTGGAATATACCCAGATGGGATGCTTCGCTGCTCCAGTTCTTCTCATAGTCCCATGTCCTTTGAAGTGTGACTATATGCCTCTTCTCCTGGAGAAGTGGATCAGTTTCTCCCCAAGTCAAGTATTTCCACACGCTACACATGCAGAGCTTGGGAAAGCCTTTGCTCTTCTCTGCTTTTGCATGCGTTGCTGTGCAATGACTTTCAACCCTGCCTGAGCTGACTGTTAGAACAGAATGAAGCTCAGGTGAATCAGAGCTTCAGCTAGGACTGGGGCAAAAGTATCCTGAATTTCTGAGAGTTGCCTACTAGTCTAATAAAAATGCTTGTCTACAGACTCAGAAAAGAAATATATATGTATTACTACTTTGGGCTGTTTTTAATGTAACATTGCCATGGTGCTAAACCAATAAGACACAGGCATCACAGAAAGGTATAAGGGAGCAGCATTTGAGCAACTTCATCCCACCATCAAACACATTGGACTGTGATGTACCCCAGGATTGATCTTTTAATGGTTACCACATTGGAATGTCAGAGTTTGTTTGTTACTTCATAGAACTACCAGATTCTGACTGATGTATGAAAAAAGAGATTGCAAGAAAACAGATTACTGATATTGTGAATAGAAGGGAGATGGTACACTAAATGCATTATACAAACAGCCACTACCTTTGAGAGAGGTGAAGGATTGGTCTGTCTCTGGAAGCCCATGCCCAGACAAAGACCATACATGTTGGTGTCAAGCGCAAGTTCCATGTAGCTCTGGTCCCAGGGAAACTGGAGGTCAGTCCTGACCACAACTTTCATTCTTCCTTCTTCTTGGTGTTCCATGGCCACCCAGAGATGATAGAACTGCTTTTTCCCTAAGAGGGAGGGCTGACTTTGAAGAGGAAGTTATGATTTTTGGGGGTATAGAAAGCAGCATGTTTGCAGGGTTAATCAAGAAAGTGAGCAAGGTGGTAGACAGATTTGGTGCTACCAATTTGTAGTTGTGAAGTAAGTCTGACTCATCTCTCAGCTGTGGAAAAAAAGTGCTGAAAATGAGTGAACATCAAGAGGAAGTTGTTGCTATTTAATAAAGAACTTGCAATGTTGGAATACAACATGTTCATGAGACCAAGAAGACAAAGATATAAATATATGACATGATGTATAGCCATGAAGAAGAACAAAGATGGAGATGAGGTTACATGTTTGTGCCACAATCATGATGCTCCTAGAGACCTTGGGCTGGGTCCCAACCAAAATCTTTGTGTGTAAAACAAAGTGAATGCTTAGGTCATCTAACTAGAAATGTTCTCTAAAGAAATGGAGTTAACAACCTGTAAGACAGAAAGAGCAAAGGAAACACTCAGGGTGGACAGTGAGGGAGTTTAGGTTTCTTGGAATCATTATTCTAAAAAGTAGCATCTAATAAATGAGTGGCTGAATTATTCCAAGAAAGAAAATGGAAAGAAAAAAGTGAGCATTTTGGAGCAATGTACATAGGTCAGGGAATTTCCTTTCTGGGAAAGTTAACAAAAAAGACCCCACCATAAATGGTTACAGAGAAGGTTTGTGCACTTTGCAGATTGCCAAGAAGTGGAATGTGGAGCCTCAGTTTTCAGTATGATTCCTGGCCCACATCCTTGTCACTGCCCAGGAAGTGTCAGAAATGCAAGGTCTCTGGCACCTCCCCAGCCCAGCAATCTGTGCTGTGATGAAACCTGCAGGTTATGAAGATTTGTGAGGTCTGAGCAACACTTAAGAGGTAATAAATGCTCATTCCTGTTTTAACTCTTTACAAACTGTGAGTCTGTTCCTCTGCACGGGGAGATTGCAGGATACTAATGCAAGCAGCTTCGTGAATGGAAGACATTCATCAAAGGTGACTGAGAGGAAACTTTGTGAGAAGGAAGATGAAAGTATGTTTGTAGTAAGAAAGTAGCTTCTTTCAACCCTGAAGGTGAGGAAAATGCTGTCAACTATGTGGTTTATATTTATTTTGCTCTAATGCATTTAAAAAATTATGACTGGTGTTAACAAAAGCACATACAAACATTTCTCTTCCTAGCCTCTCTTTATCAAATATTTTGTCTCCAGCATGGGGCAAAACATTCTTCTTTATTTTGTTTTTAGAGGTTCTTTGGTATAATATAAGAGTATTACCTCCTATTGTAATATGAGTGTTGACATTTTTAAAGCTTTGTAAGAGGAGAAGATAACAAAGAAGTTATTTTTATCCAGCATGGACAATGTATCTAAAAGTATATTTTATGTGGTGCAGTGATACATGCCCGTAATCCCAGTACTCAGTTGGCTAAAGCAGGAGAATCACTGCAAGTTTGAGGCCAGCCTGGGCTACATAGTGAGTTTAAGGACACCCTAAGCTATGCATCACTGCAAGTTTGAGGCCAGCCTGGGCTACATAGTGAGTTTAAGGACACCCTAAGCTATGCATCGAACTCTTGTAAAAAAAAAATGAAAAGTGTACCTTGATAATTGTCTTGTATGTTTTATGTTTCTGGCATATTACCCTGGTTGTTACTTTGTATATATGGCAATTAACTTTATAATGATTTATATGATAAATAAATGAATCTGATGCTGTCAAAAAAGGGGATGATGGGAAGGGGAAAATAATTGAAGATGTGTTATGTACATGTACCAATTCCATACAATAAATGTAAACATTTTGTACTGCAACATGTGCTAATAATAATTTTAAAATAAGATTAGAAGACAACAATAGTTAGTGCATTAATCCTTGCAAAGGACATATAGGAAAATGAAAAACATGTGAGTCTGAAACTTTAATTAAACATCAGTCAAGATTTGTCTTTCCTAAAGTGTTAAATGATCGCCTATTTGTGAGCAATAAAGTCAGTATATTCAAGAATAATTGTACCTGGCATATTAAATTTGAGGATCTATGGAAAGAATAAAATCAAAGCATATTGTAGTGGTTTAAAAATATATTCATTTAGTTTTTTTGTACCCCCTAAGAGATAATGAAGTTTGAGAAGAAAATATTCCTTGGGGGTTAATAAGCACTCAAAAGTTCCCAATTTTAAACTTAATTTTTAAAATAAAATTTGTTAAAAAATAATATGGAAACAAAAAGATGCACCAAAATAATTGAAGAACTTGAAGAATTAGCATAAAACTGATACACCTATGGGGCCACAACCAAGAGCAAGGAGTAGAATAGAAACGGCTCTCAGAAGTTCTCCTTGGTACAACTTTTTCTATATTCCTCCCCCAAAGTATCGTACACCTTGATTTCCAACCTTATAGTTTAATCTTGCCTGCTTTAAAAAATGTATACCTATCTTATCATTGCTATATCTCCTTTCTGCCTTCTTTGCTTATCATGCCTGTGAAATTAATCTGTGTTGTTGAATATGGTAGCTCATGTATGTTCATGCCTGTGAAGAATAATTTTTATAATTTAAAAATTAAATCATTTAATAAAAATTGAGAATGTAGATATAAAAAATCCTTATGGATTCAGCATTGATGTAGCATAACTTTGGGTTGATTTTTCCAGTGTTGACATCTGTCAGGATGTCTTTTCCAGGTAGCACTAACAGGAGAGTGTGGAACGATACTAGGAAGGGAAGGGAAGAGAGCAAATTCTGGGTGACAAATGTGCTATCCATTGCCTTTAGCGACTGGTACTTAATTCTACCAGAGACTTGTAGGAAACAATGAGAAGCCATCCAGAACTGTGCCACCTACAGGAGAGGAACCTGGGATATTTATCTACCAACTGCCACTTTAATTGGAAGCTGCTCTCCAGGATGTAAACTTGCTGCCCACCTGGCACATAGGAAGAGCATACTTTCCCTGATAAAAGTCTCAGGTGAAGAGTTACAGGTGGTTTCCTTGCCACTGGACTTTGAAACTGGAAAATCTGAGAGCTGAGAACTTTTATGTGGGCCTTGGCAAAGTCTGCTACAAATTTGATCTCATGCATAAGGCACCTCAAAAAAAAAGCACAGTGAAGACTCACTGGCTGGCAGGTAGCTGCACCCCAACTCACAATGTATGAACATTAAGTGTTTGAATAATCATTGTATCTTTGAGAACATTCTATTTCTAGCAAGCATATAGGCTTCCTCAGGATCCAGATTAGATATTTATCTTGACTTCATGACTGAATGCTAGCCATGAGCACCAAGGAGCAAGACTACTTAATCACAGGACTGTGTTTCTTTACTGTGAGTTCTTAGTTTAGTTTGAAAATTAACTTTCCTGGCTTGTATATAGATATCTCCCCACAGCCTTATGAACTTGTAGTGGGGCTTTTTGGAGGTGGTTGAATATGGTGTATATGATTGTGGATTAATTGTGTGGTGCTGGGATTAAGGGTGTGTGGGTTAGTCCATTATTGACTTAATGTAGTTCTGGGTGACACTACCCAACAGGCAGCAGACTCTTTATAGTCTAGATGGACTATAAAGAGGCATAAAGATGTTGCAGATTGCTTGATCATTCTTTTATACCTGGATCTTGTAACTTAAACAACTACTTCTAAGATAACAATATGCAATATATTAACTAGTGTTGATTTCCTACTATTTTTTGAAGTTCTGTATAATTTCTATCCTATTTTTGTTTTGCTTTTAAAAAAAGACATTGCTTTGCTACTTCTTTGCTGATTGTTATCTTTACAAACTGTGAACTGAAATAAACCTTTCCTCCTCTAACTTTGGGTGTCGAGCATTTTATCTCTGCAATCAGAAATAACTAACACAGATTTTGGTACCAGGGTGGTGGGGTCTTTGTGTATCTATACCTGATTATGTAGTTCAGAAACCTTTGGAACTGACTTATGGGAAGAGTTCGGAAAATTTTGGAGATGTCAGCTAAAGAAGCATCCCTGGAAAGCCATACTTGATGGGAGAATCTGGTCAGAGCTCAGCAGACCAGAATAGCATTTGATAGGGTCAGGAGGTTTCCAGCGGGAAAAGGACTGCATTGGTTTTTAAACTTCGGACTATGTATACTATGCTTTGAAAGAAATTGTGTCTGCATTTTGTTCTTATCAAGAGATTTCTCCTGAGACTGAGATTAATAGCAGAGGACTAATTAATCTGGCAGAAGAAATATCAAGGAAATCTAATGTTGAGGTAGTGGTGTGGCTACTTTGGGGGCTTTTAGCCAGATTTATGTTGAGAATGAAGAGCAAAGAGGCCAGCAGAGTGATGTAAAATGTTTTGAGTTTGTTAGAAAGGAAACTCTGGTAGAGTTGTGGACTGCAAAGATAGAGCAGAGGAGAACTGGGTTGCTGAGAAGAAATAGGATAATAGAAAAGATGGCTTGGGGAACATTGTAAGAACCAGTAGAATTCTAGCATTTGTAGCTTTAGAGTTGCAAAGGTGAAAGACTTTCCTTTGAGAAGCAAGACTCAGGCAACATGTTCCAGAGTGGTGGTGGCCTAGGAAATTTGTGCTTCAGGATTGGGCTCAGTAATCCAGGCACCTGACCCCTATAACTAAAAGAGAAAGAAGCCTGGCTACTGCTCCAGCTAGCAGCAGACCTTGGCATCATCCACATGATGCTGGTTTTAGGTATGGTACATGGAGAATGCAAGAGTTGAAGGGCTAGGAAGTATTCCACCCAAATTTCAGAAGAAAGCCTAAGAAGGCAGGCAGTGTGCCTTTGAGAGGGCAGGGTACAAAGCTATGAGTGTGAAACCAAGTGTGTAGTGGAGATTGAAGAAGTGAGGAATATGGTTCTTCTGAGGAAAGCTGCAAGGAGTGAGCAAAGCCAGCCAAGGGAGAAGCCATGAGGGCTACAACTATTGACTGTATCAAAGGGGCGGAGCCATTCAAGCCCTTTAGAGTTCACACCTTGCCACAGGTTACCCCAGATGCTAGACATGGAACTATGGGATTTAATGTTTTCTGTGCTCGGTTTTGGACTTGTTTTGGTTCCATTCTTTTCTATCCCCCTATATTTGGAGTGGAAATGTTTGTCTCATGTCATTTATTGTATGTGGGAAATAACTTTCTTTCCACTTTAACAGAGAGGTCCCAGCTAAGAATTTGCCTTAAATCTCAGGGGAAACTTTGGAATTGGGCTTTTCAGCAATGCTGAAACTGTTAAAACTTTGGACAAAATATGGACTAAATACCTGTTGCACAAAGGGATACACATGAGTCTTTTGAGGGTCGGGAGCAACATGTTAATGCAACATGTGTCTAGATGCCCCTCACCCAAAGCCTCATGTGTGTACATGAGGCTTTTTGTAAATGTCTGGATCTAGGGTGTGTGAACGTATAGTAAGGGTGTGATGCTGGGATTATGGGTATATTACTGATTTGGCATGTTCTGAGTGACACCATCCAAAAGGCAGGAGCCTGGATGAAGTACAAAGGGATAGAAAGAAACGTCTACCTGTCCTGCTTTGCATGTGCTATTTCTCCTCTGTGCTTCCCTCTGCCATGCTACCTTGCCTTGGATCCAGCTAACTATGGACTGAAACCACTACAAACTGTAAGTTAAAATAAACTTTTCCTCCTTTAACTTTGTGTGTTAGACATTTTGTCCCAGTAAAGAAAAAGTTAACTAAGATATCAGCCATTCATAATTGGTCCCTTAGAAAGCAGAAGATTAAAAATCAATCAGGAATTTCCAAAAAAAATAAGAAATGATGGCCAGGCGTGGTGGCTCATGCTGAGGCAGGAGGATCCTTATGAGTTCAAGACCAACCTGGGCTAGAAAGTGAACTCAAGACCAGCCTGAACTGCATAGCAAGAACCTGTCTCAAAAAAAGCACCCCCCCAAAAATGAAATAATCAAAGGCATATGGTAACATTATACCAATTTAATTTTTGTAAATGTAGTCTTTTATAAAGAATGAGATTAAAACTGACCTTTGCTTTTTGATGACAACCATTGCTGTGTTTGCACATATTTTAAATTTAGAGCTAACAACTCATTTGTATTATTTGGAGAGCTTAGAAGAAACTATTTTTACTTCAAAAAGTAAGGTGTATTAAGATGCATAAATATCTTTATGTACTTCAATTTCCTTTTTACTATCTGGAAAGCATTTGGAGATTATGCCTGTGAACACTGCATATTCATGATTATCCATAAAGGATATGATTCAGAATTTGATTTTAAACTATTGCCCTTAATTTACATATTCTCCAAGTTTCCACTTTAGTCATCAAGACTACTCAGAGATGAATTTAGAGCTAAAGAAGGTAGATAGTTTCTCTAGCTTATTTTTAAAAATCAGTCCTTCTTTTCAGGTAACTTATTGTAAATTCAGACATGTGTCATCACATTAAACTTGTCTTTGTGGAACAGAAATTCACCTTCTCATATTTCTTGCTAAGTCACTACCATCTTCACACAGTGGTCTTGTAGAACACTATTATTTATTCCTTCCTGGATTCCCATATCTTCCTTTCCATTACAATTTTTAGGCTAATCTCTAACTTGTTCATAAGCACAGTGTGTTGGGTCCTATTTCCTGCAACCTTTCTGCTAAACATTAATTGGTGATGACGTTTTTGTAATACATTATTCAGAATTAAATCAATACCCCTTATATGCTCCTGATATGCAACATTGCAGAACTCTCAACTCTTGTAGTTCTGGAAGGTGTTTCTTATGGTGTGGAGAAGGTTTCTGAATCAGAATAACTTTGATTGGAGACAAATTTCAGTAAAAAGTTTCAATTTTTATATATGAAGTGAGAATTATGAAACATTTTAGGGAAAATCACAAATCAGATTCAGCTTTTAGAAAAGTAAATTTGGCATTTGTAATGCATAAATATTGCAAGGGAAAAGTAGTAAGTTCGGACTGAAATTATTCTGTTCTACATCATATTTATTGATTTGATCAGTGAGCAATCATTATCTGTTTCTAAGACTGCGGCGCCCTTTTCTGTCCATGCCGCGTCCTAGTCCATCCACGCCTTGTGACAATCGCTTCTCCAGGAAAAGGACGCCGCATGTGGGAATTGGGTATGGGGATCTTGAAATGTTTTGTACTGATAATTGTAATTTGTGTAGTTCACATGTGTATGCTTTTATGTAATGCTCAATATGAAGTCGAGGGTGGAGACTCCAGGGGGGTTGCTGGAGGCCCTCTAGATAACCCCTTTGTGAGGACTGGTTGTGAAATTTTACCTTCTGTGAGTAGTATGAGAGAGTTTATACAGAGGCTTTAAATGGGAGA